>JAVQJG010078857.1:0-34612 GCA_036024015.1 Craterocephalus amniculus | reverse complement strand
CATCTGTAGTTTTCTGCAGCTTTCTGCAGGACTGTCAGCTGATCAGCTGTTAGCTATGGAGCAGAGGGTTTTAATGACGCTAAATACGGTCGCTAGCTCAGCTAACGGCAGATAACATCCCTCCCTCTTGTCCAGAGAAGCATCCTGCAGAGCTTTACAGCCACACTGTCCGTGTTAAAGATCCGTTCTGCCTCAGTAACAGAACCTACAACCTGAGTTCTGTGTAACCTCCTCATATCGCCGCTTACAGTTTCAAATAGCAGCACCATTCAAACGTCTTTAGCGTCATGTGCGCTCTGATGTTGTGTGGGAGGGGGCGGGGATTGGTGGGGGAGTGTGCCTCAGTGTGTGTTTGTGATTGGTTTGGAGGACGTTACGACTTAGTATCAAGCCACATGATAGGCTGTAATGAAAAAATAAAGTGTGTTTTCTCTATCGAATTTATATCGACCCTCTTTTTTTTCCTATCGCACACGCGTCTATTTTCGATATATATCGTTATCGAATTATCGCCCAGCTCTAGGCATGAGATTAAGATTGCTTAATCATACCTTATCAGTTTATTGGCTGACAAACGCGTAACAATTCTGCAGTCTTTACCTCTTAAAAATGAGATATTTTATTTAAAAAGTACTTTTAAATTAGCTGTAGTAAATGTAGCATACCCAGCGCCTTAGTCATGATTCTTATTTGGCTCAGCTGGGTGCTGTGCGTCTCTGTGATGCTGGCAGACATGGGACTTGTTGGTTTGAGACTGGGAAGGGGCCTCAGACTGTGAGAAGGCTGTCGTCTTTGCTAGCATGAATAAAACATGTACCTACTCTCTTGGCACCTCCTGACAGCAATAAGGGATCTGGTCTGTGTTTTCAGATGTTTCCTGCACAGCAGCCACACAGAAGTTTGTTACATGTTGCCAATGTCACTTAAGTTTTTCATCTGCACTTCAGCTGATTCCACTGACCTGACAGGGTGGCACAAAAAGAGCCTCCAACTGTGACCAGGAGTCAGAAGATGGATGCCTAGTCATATTTGTTTGGCTGTGGTTAATCATTATTGAACTTAATATTCAAATAGTGGTTTTGGTGATTTATTAGGTTTGTCTAAAGTGACTAAAAATTATACATCACAGCTTCTGGGTAGTCAGTATTTTGTCATTTATAAGGATGAAACATCAAAATGTTTACATTATTTTATAGAAAGAAATCTTTAGTAACATTTTCTTACAATTTTTCTGAGTGTTATAATTTGGCATTGTTTGATTTCAGTTAGGAATGATGAGTGCTATATATATCAGCCCCACAGATTTAGCATTATTGTGTATATTCCTGGAGAAATTTACAATTTAGTCCGGAATTAGATTTTTCAGAAGTTGGTCACACTTCTGCTTTACATGTTAAATACAATCTAAAGCTTAAAACTGTTGTTTTTTTTTACTCTATACAGAAGTTAAGAGAGGTTCAAGTCATGACCAACACATTCTGCCCACTAGACAAACCTGACGGTGGCATCCTGCCTTTTGTTGACAAGTCTTACATGAGCACAAATGGAAAGCTGCCCTGAGTAGTGCTGTGATATTGCTTTTACACCTTCTTGCTGAATGTGGGTTGGTGATAGCTACCGGCTGAATCCTTGATAACATTCGCTTCACATTGATACTTCGCATTTAATCCCTGGAACATGCACATTTAGATGTCCAACAGGCTAAATAGAGCATGACTTTGATTTATGATACCAAACCCAGCATCTGTAGCATTGATGTCCCGTGTAGTGGCTCAGCTGTTACGAGCCAAGCTGCTGTCATCTGCTGCGGACAGGAAACTGGAGGCTGCTGATAAGAAGTGTTTTGTGTCACAGGACAGCCATGTGCTCAGCTCTGATAACTGGACACGGAGACACTGTCAGATTTTAAATATGTGATGTAGACCTTGGCAGGTTTATAAAAATAAACGCAGCTGGTGTCCTCCCATTAGACACAAATATACATTTATCTATGTCGAAATGTCATTGAAATTAGATGCAGAATGACAAGTAGTGTTGGTTTACCGAAGGGTTATGTTTGCTGTAAATGCACAGGGCAAACATGGTTATTTTCAACAAGTCAAAATGGCTTTACATAATAGTTTAGATTCACTAGGTGCTTGCATGGCGAGGGGAGGTATTTGATATAAATGCTGGAAATGTATATCCGAATAACAAGTTATGTAAGAGTCACAATGCAGGAATATTTCATGAGTATTTGACATGCTGCTCTGTTTTTGTTCGTCGGTTGCTGTTGTGAATTTTTTTAAATAGCTGTCATTATTTTAGGTGCTGCTGTTGAAGGGATTGGTGGTCAGGGTGGCTCTTTGGCTCGTAGCAGGAAGGTTCATGTGTTTTTCCTGGCTAGGTGAACACACACTATTGTCTTCTGTTCTCCATTCAGAAAGCTGTGATGTGATATATGGAATGATTTTTTTTTAAATGCATATTGATGAATTGCTTCATGGTACTTTAAAATCACAGTTAAATTTATGTATATAAATCATAGATAAAGACATAAAGAAGATCAGTTGCCATGCTTGACATGTTGGCTTCAACCTGCTTTTTTAAAAGAAGTCCATGACCTGACTTATGTTCTCATTGTGGAGTGTGGCACTCAATGTTATCAGTGAAATCATCTCTAGAGGATTCTGACCTCCAATGGGCACATCATGGCACAAAAGCTCCACTTCTCCACAATAAAGTTGGACGCAAATCATTAGCAGTAAAGGTTCTGCTAGTTTGTAATTTACATCCATCACTCGATGGTCGTCTGGTTGGCAGCAGCAGGGTGTTGCTGGAAGCGTATACTATAGTTCCTCATGTTTGTCACATTCCCAAAATTACTTCTGCTCGAGTCAAAGGGCTTTCATATGCAAACTTTTAAAATGAAAGTGCCTGAATATGATTTCACGCCGTCAGTCACTTTGCACTCTTTGCTTCACTTCTGCTTTTACAGGTTCCTCTTTATGGGTTCTGTTAACGTTACTGCATCAATAAATTGATGAGATAATGCTATAATTTAGAGAATATTTTACTCTTCTTAGGTCATCTAAATGATCATTTTTCACTTCTAATGAATAAGCTATACTCTTCATAGATGTTTATGTAAAGAAACTAAAGAGCTATTTGTTAATGCTACACTAATTTATTTGTATTCAATAAAACAAAGCCAGTGGACAAAAAGATCAACATATCTGCTGTGAAGCATGGTGGAGTTTCTCTCATGCTGCAAGGTTACAAGTCAGAAAACAATATTCGTGGGGAATATTTCAACCTAAAGCTCATGTCCAGCACACAACAAAGTGTTTGAAAAGAGAAAATGCCTGAATGCATCAGTGGAAGAACTTCTACAGTGCAAAGTTAAAAAGAATATTAAGCGGATGTTCATACAACAGGGTACACTACACAAGATGAAACATAAATAAAATGTTTGTTTTTTATTTAGAATGTAAAGGGTCATGTAAAATGTGTTAATTTGCATTTGTTTATGAAGATAAACAAAATTCTGTACTTCTTGCGCAATTGAAGAAATAGCTATCCATCCCATCCAGATCTGCCCGTAAAGCTAGCAGCACTGTGAGCTTTGACCTTATAGTTTATTGTGTTGTAACTATCACAATAGTCTGTCCCTCTGGTTGCATTCTTTGCAACTTTCTCCTTCTTTCAATTTGTCTTTCTCACCCTCTTCCATTCCTCCGCTCATCCTCCACCACATAGCACTCAGATTAGTCATCGAGCTGATGTAGCACTGTTTGTTTGAGTGTTAAAACCCAGAACACCACCCACAGTCGTCTCTCTCCCTTCCTCACTTTGAATCATTTGATAAGAAGCGGGACAGTTGGGTAATAGGCTGTTGCTTCAGGTTAACATCTTTGAACTCTGGTTGAGATCTCGATTCAGGTCCCTGGTCATCAAACAGCCCAGTGAGCTTCTGTGCCAAGCATTGAACATTCATAGTAAGATATCAGCTTGCAGAAATCCCAACATGGCCTCCTTAAACTGACCGCCAAGAGGCTGAAGGTTGCTTATTTGTAAAATGTTGAATCTGATGTTTGCTTTATGCGTACCTGGCTTCCTGACATCAGTTTTTCAGTCTTATCAGTGCCGGTCATGAACTGAACTGGATGTCCTTGTGGAGGACAATAAAAAAAACTGGAATGAACCGAAATCCTAGCTTAATAAATTTTATCAGCCTGCCTGTTATTATTGTGTGAGAATTAATAGCCCATGCCATTTAGGACCCCAGATTAAAGCAGGTAATGTAATAGTTTGTGGTTGGCCACTGAGATCACGTGACAACATGTGAATGAGCTTATATAGTAATTAACAACTGGCTTTGTTATTGCTTCTGGATTACTCCTTGCTATTGTTCAGTACGTCGGCCAGAGAGGTGAGGCGTTTTCTGATGGCAGGGGAAAAAAGGATCCAAACGCCTTCTGATAAAGGTGCACCGTTAGACAACAAAGCCTGTAAGTTTGTTAAATTATAGTCTGGTCCAGGTCTTAAATATTATTGCTCCTCTGTGGTTCATTTTCCTTCACCCCTCTGCACAACTCTCATCTCTCTCCAGTTCCCTCTTGTTTTTTGTTTTTTTTGTTTGTTTAGTTTTTTTTATTGAATTTCCCCTCAGCATGGTCAGATATTTTTCAGATTTGGTTTCCTGTTTGTAGTCTTGCATGTGGAGCTTTTTTTATAGTATTTTGTATTTCAGCTTTTGCTGAAGAAGAGCAGAACTGTGGTTAGTGCGGGTCTGTGGCTTGGAACTGTTAGCATGGGCATGTGTAGGCCGGAAGTGCTGTCCTTGACCTAGTTGCAAGTGGTGCCTTCTAAAATTTATGACTAGTTCATGCAGGTGTTTGCAAGGATATTTATATTTGCATAAACTTCCTCTGGCTTAGTTGATGCAATTCCTTTTCTAACTCATCTGTGTCTAACATGGCTGCAGATGAGCAGTGACTGAGCTGTTTTTCTGTTTAAACTTTCATTTATTCTTCATGTCTTAGTGTACAGTTTGCAGCTATCAGGCCAATGTTTATCAGGCCCCTGCACAATTCATGAATTATATTTTCACAGTTGTGATAATCACGGCAATGGATGTAAAATCTGCTGAATGTCCATGAAGGAAAAAAGTCTCATCTTTAAAAGATCTTCTCCTTCTGTCTCTTTTTCTCTTTGTCCAGTCGATGCTGATGAGATTAAGAGGCTAGGGAAGAGGTTTAAGAAACTCGACCTAGATAACTCTGGCTCACTCAGCGTGGAGGAGTTCATGTCTCTGCCGGAGCTGCAACAGAACCCGCTGGTGCAAAGGGTTATCGACATATTTGACACGGATGGGAACGGAGAAGTGGACTTTAAAGGTGAGCAGCAAACCTTACCAGCATGCTGATCTAGCGATGCTTCATTCTACTGTATTCTGCTCTGTTGTAGTATATGGATGAGGAACTCCTACGGTGCTGGCATGTAAACAAAACCAAGTTGACTTGGACCAAGTTGGATTACAACTGCACTTTATTTTATCTTTTATGAATTCTGAATCTGTTTTGTTTGCATTTGCATTTCTAGATAGACTTTAGCTTAAATAATCAATTCCAAACTGTTTCAAGTTTTACCAAACTTCACCAGTTCAGAATAGCCGCTACAGAAAAACGACTTGATAGTAGGGGTGTGAATCTTTATGCATACAACAGTTTCATTTGATTTGATTTGATTCAGATGGCCGCGATGAGATTTGAAAACTATCATTTGTGCATCTTAATGTATCTTTTTTCTCTGTGTGAGACTACTTTCTGTGTAAAAATGATATTTGTTGTGATGAACAAGGAAGACAACTCCTTCAGCCATGGGCTAATGTAGGATAACCATCGTTTTCACAGCTGAAGAGCAAAATGTGGTGCTGCGTCAGATTTCAACAGTTTTGGGTTGAGCAAATGTGTTATCAGAATTTTTTACTGCGTTTTGTCCATCGTCTGACGGGGATATTTGTTTTGACCGTATTTACCCAAAATGCCTTTTGTTGAACTCTCACTGTCCACTGCATTGTGGTCTGCTTTGTGGATTTGTTTCACTATAAGCTAATTGAAAGCAGTGATTGTAGGTGGATTAGAGTTGGCGTCCTTGATCGTATCGGACTTCATGTGTTCAGCCGCACTTCCCCAAACTTTCCGAGCAAACAACGTCAAAAGCCTCAGTAGTCCTCAAAAACCGAAGTACTCCAACACGCTAGCTTTTCATGTTGAGGGAACACATGTCCCGGTCAGCCATCTATATGTGCTCGCCTTCCGCCTTTCCCATTCTTTAATGATTATATTATTAATTAAATAGTTAAAGAATGATTTTTTTCCCTGTTTTGCAATAAGCTCCAGTGAATAAGTTGCAGCTTCGCAGAAAATCAGCAAATCCAGTTTTGAGTAAAACCTTTATTTTACTGCTTCTTACTAATGCAGCAGCATGACTGCATCCTCATGGGCTTGGATTTCCCACTGCTGCTCCTGTTCTGGCCATTGGATCTTTTCTTAGTTTTTAATGTTTATAATCCTGAAACTTAACCTTTATTTTTAAAGATAGTCCCATGAGAAAACTGTACACATTAAGTTACCATTACAAAACCCAATAAAGACTATAAAATAGCGTTCATGTTGAATATTAATTCCACATTGTGCATGTATGTACTGCTGACCTGAGCTGGTGCCTGGACACTCTAGTAAAATAAGTCTTGTAAGTCTAATTTCCTGTTTAAATAAAGGTCAAATAAAAAATAATGTTCAATTCATAATGTGCCAAATTCTGTAGGGACGACAGCCGTAAAGGTGTTCATGCCATTACTATTCAAACAAATTTGTTCTCATTCTCACTGCTGGCCAGAGGTCCCATTTCCATTTACACATACAATATTTAGCAACTAGCATTTTCATTAGCCTTTACTGTGACTTCTAAAGCACAGCTTTTTAATGGTGAAGAACATTTACTCTCTGAATTGGATCCAAAGAAGTATACATTCACCATGAGTTCAACCACAACGTGTGATTAAAAATGATCCAACGCGTTCTCGACGTGTTCTGTACCGTGCAAAGGCTCCCCAAAGTATTCAAAAAGTTCCACGACTTTCTATGTTTAGATAAAAGTCATAAAATAAAATTATGCAAAGAACTGAACAGGGATGTGATGCAATAAATACCTTCGTTAGAAGTTTTAGACTCAATCTGTCTGTGTGCTGTTTTTATATAACACATTCATAATATATTCATGAAAAGTCAAATCATTAAGATCTTTCTGTCTGCGGCACTGAAGTACAACCTGGTTTTGCTGAAATGATTTTTCTCATCTTGCAGAGTTTATTGAAGGAGTCTCACAGTTCAGCGTCAAGGGAGACAAAGAACAGAAGTTGCGATGTAAGTGAAGCAGCTTGTCCATTTTTACCCACATTTAGCCAGAGGGAACATTTCCAGTCTAGGATCTCTTATCCCCAAGTGCATCTGCTTTGTCTTCTGTGTGTCCCTCCTCTGTTGGTCTCCTCTGACCCTGCTGGTGATACAGGAGGAAAGAACTTTTAGAAACACTTTCATGTAGAAGATTCCTGCTTAGTTGTTGCCGTTACATAAAACTGAGTTCCATTTTTGCACCACAGTCGCTTTCAGGATCTACGACATGGACAAGGACGGCTACATCTCCAACGGCGAGCTCTTTCAGGTGCTGAAGATGATGGTAGGCAACAACCTGAAGGACACGCAGCTCCAGCAGATTGTGGACAAGACCATCATAAACGCAGACAAGGACGGAGACGGCAGGATATCCTTCGAAGAGTTCTGTGCAGTAAGTCATAACCCTGCCGGGGTATTTTGGGGGTAGTGACATTTTTGCTGATGCAGCCTGTTGTGGTGGAGGCAAAGGTCACGGGGGTATAAAACTCTGGAAACACCACTGGCTTTTTCGCAGAGGCTTGACAGGTTTGGGTTTCAGCTTCATGCTTCCTGCCTGCACACTGATCTTTATCACCCAGCTATCCCGGTGTTTATCTTTTCTGCACAGACACGGATCAAAATCTGTGTTTTGGGCTATGATTCAGCGATGGCATAGATTCATTTACCAGCATCATGATGTAGATGAACAGTCGATGAGGATCATGATCTAATTTAAGCTCAAAAGGCAAAAAAAACTCCTTCAACAGGCCGTCTCCTTTTGGAAAGTCACATGCACCAGCTCATCTTCATCTGGACCCTAGGGGGATTTTCTGAAATAAAAGGTTCCATTTCTGACTCTGACAGACGCAAGGCGCACGTTTGACAACTCCTTCTCCAGAGCCTTGAACTGAAATGACTCCATACTCGTGGGAGTGTATTTTCGGGACTGTGCAGGAGAAGCTGTGCAGCTCGCACACGTCAAACTTCAAGCAGCACTTTCTTCCTCACTGCTTCTGTCTGTCCAAAGAAACAGAAGAGAGCGAAAATAAGAATGTAAGATAAAAATAGGTTTTCTTTGAAGGTTGGTGGTGGTGAGTACTTGCACCTACACTGTGGGGGAAGATTTCACCACTTTCACCAGCATCTCTTACTGGGACACAGAGTAGATACGCCGTCCTCGTGAAATGGGCTGTTCTCACGGGCTGGACAACACAAAGCTCTCGTTTAGTACAGTCAGGTCCAGAAATGCTTACACACCAACACACACCGCGCACAAATTGTCCAGTTATGAGAGGAAGTTTTCTTATATCACAGGTCTCAGTTTAAAGTCCATCTTTGGAGAATCCTTTAGAGGAAGCAACATCCTGATGTCTGATCACCACAGACTGGATCCGTAACCCCGTTACAGAATTTTTTGTCCTTTCAGGTGATTTTCCCTCATTTTATTGCCACCGTTTTGGATGTGTGGGAGGAGTTTTTGGAAGAAGCAGTTTCCCTTAAAGAAATCCCAATTCCAGTTTTTCTTAAAGGTCAACAAGAGACGGAGGACGTATTTACGACTTTTCAGTCAGAGTAGAAAAAAGTCCTCTCTGCTGTAAAACTATTAGATTAATATTCTTTTCCATTGTTACATTCAAATCCCTTAATCTACTTCACTCCTTGTCTCCTTATTACAACAGAAATTATAAAATTATTCAAATGATTTTAACCATTTAAATGCAAATTTGATCACAAGTCTGCATTTTTTTCCCCAGGAAAGTGGCAGTTTTGAATAATGTCCACCACCTGTAGTGTCCAACATTAGGTCGGATTTTGCAAACAGGTTCTTGTTTAGCCAAAAAATCTTAATCAACCAGAATTGTTGTCGTCTGTGTGGACTTCCAGGCTATTTCATGTTGTTTTTCCCCTCTGAATGTCCCAAACTGTTGATTTGGCTACACCTAATGTCTCTGCTCCCCATAATAGATTCATTTTGCCTTTGCAGCCTAAAAATGTCTTGTTTATCTTGTATTTGGAGATTTTTGGTGGTGAAGTTTCCAGAAATGGCTTCCAAATGCAAATACCACACTGGGAAGGGCCTCCAGACCCGCTTAACTGATGGAGAAATAATTAAATAAATCACAGCTGTCCACAATGAAGCTTTTGATGCAGCTAAAATTTCCTAAACTTCTTTGGTCAATTTACACACATCTTTAAATTTAAAGCTAGAAGTCTGAACTAAAACCCTATATTCATGATCTAACTATAACTAGGTTTTGTTTTTAACTTCACAGCTTGGGTCAACATTGGACTGAAGCCATTTATTTTTATTTTTTTCTTTCTTCCTTCCTCTCTTCCAGGTGGTTGGCGGTCTCGATATACACAAAAAGATGGTGGTGGACGTGTGAGCGCTCGGCTTGCTGAATCCCCCTCCTCGCCCTCAACACTCGCTTTCTCCACCATCTCTGAAGATCTGCTCAAGACGTCCGGCAAAGCGCTCTCTGTGTAACTCAATGGAAGTATTCTCTCTCTTTATAATCTCTATCTCTGTGAAGCCACTTTTTTTCTTTGAAAAACCACAGGCCTCGTGAAGCCAACTTTGAAGTGTTATTGAACTGTAAATCCTCAATAACCCGGTCGTAGCACTTGAAGAGACTGAAGGACATCCATTTGTCATTTGCAAGAGCATCTCCAGTTTTGGATGAGAGGGGAGGAAGTGAGGGGAAAGGGGGTAAAACCGTGAAGAGGCTGGTTGGCTTGTTCATATTTCATCCTTTTTTTTTTTTTCTTTTTTTTTGTTATTTTTGATATTTATTTTTTGGTCTTGTCTTTTGTAAAGAAGAAAAAAAAACACGAGTATATCTATGGTTGTCTCGTGAGGGGAAGTGTGTAGTGTGTTAACACTTGACTTACAGTACAACTAGAAAGTAGGGTATGAAGTGCCAACCAGAACATATCCAGAAACCAGTCCGAGTTATTACCTATCATCTCCGCAGTCTGAAAAAAGCCGGCATGCAACACTTCCATCTGCACAACTGCGGCTCCTATTTGATGTAAAACCAGAATTTTCAGAATTTCTCTTTTGTCCTTTTTTTTTTTTTTTTTTTTTCGGGTTCACATGCGCAGTTTGAACAGACAAGTCAAAGCTTCCAGTCACTCTTAGCAAAGCAACTCATGTGTTTCTTTTTGTAATAAGATTGCTAGTTTTATTTATACTTAAGAATGTGTTTATATTGTTGGAGATTAATCTTGTTTCCTGTCATGAAATTCTAGCTAGATAAATTAATGCCAAGAAAATGTCTTTCCAAATAATGAAAAAAAAGAAGAAAAAAACTTGTGGCTGAAAAACCTAATACATGGTTTACTCTTGAAGACACATTTTACATCTAATCGTGTGCATCCATATGACAATCTCCGATGCTAAGAATAGCTCGCTAATGAACTGTAGGTGGAGTCATTAGTGATTCAGAGCTTTTTATTTAACGTTAGGAAACAAAGGCTGGATGAACTTGGCTAAAGAACTAAGAGAGTGAATAGTTGTGAGATTACACGCTGTATGTGCTAGGATAACGCAATTTAAGAGACTTATCTGCAGGCAGCATTTTTTAACCAATATGTGTATATTAGGTATGTGCTCATCTTAACAGCGACAGGAGAAGGCTTCGCCTCCGCTTAACATGAACCTTTCTGAGTACGTCTCAGCGCAGCACAGGACGGGTCACAGTTTTCTTCAACACAAACACTTCGAATCTTAACACATTAGCATGATAAGTGTGCAGCGGGGTAGACTGTATATTGTAGTTTTGGGGTTCTTTTTTTTTTATTTGGAGCTTGTACATTTCAAAAGTTGGCTTCCTCTCCCTATTTTTTTCTGTCAATCAACTCATTTCTTTCCTCCACACCTGCTAAAAACAAACGGGGAGAAAAAAGATTAACCAAAATTGATTTTCTAAGGGAAAAACGCTTCCTGCTATAAACGACGTTGGGATACCTTTTTTTTGCTTTGGAGGCCGACTGCTGGTTTGAACAGGAGTTTTCAGTCAGATCTGGAGTGCTCTATTGTCCCCCCCCCATCCCAAAGCTCTGCACGGCTTGGGCCTCCCTGTGCTTGCATGACATGGAAGTATATTTTTTTTGTTGTGCATGTAGATAAATTTTTGAAATAATCCTCTTGTTTACACATGGATGGTGATGTTAATATATTTAAGAATTTAACGGTATACAATATGGATGTTGCCAAACTTTGGTAAATGTACACATATTATGAGAGGTAATCCAAATGAACTACATGTAACTTTTTGTATTTTACCCGGGTCAGCGAGATGCTTCGATTCCAGTAAAAGTTGCATATCTGATCCTGTCTCAAACTGCCACACACTGTACTCAGCTTAAAGGGGAAATTTGATGTTTTTTTTGTTTTGTTTTTTTCTTTCTTTTGTATATAAGTATTTGTTAAATGCAGTTCTGGCTCTCTGTTCTCTGTATAGTTCAGACCGCGCTTTAGTTTGTAAGTGCTACTTTTTCTCTGAGGGAATTGGGTTCTTTTTAGTTTGTGTGGGAAATCTGAAAAGTTTTAAGTTTGAGAACCTTTTTTCTTTTTTGTTCTTTTTCTGCATGCTGCATCTTATGCTGTGGGACTGTTGGAAACTTGATACTGTATGAAAATGAAATAAAATTTAAATAAACTTTGAAATGTTGAAAGTACGACGACTGCTTTCTTTCTTTCTCTACATTTCACCATAAAAGCTCAATGAGTTACATGTATAGAGGTAAAAGTATTCTTCAAGAAATCTGGAAAATAACTTCTGAAGAAAGCATGTAAAAGAGGGTTCAGACTGTTCAGTGTAAAAACACTAAGTTCAACAGAACAGTACAAATTCTGTTATTTCAGCTGTTGTAATTAGAACAAAAGGATGGATTATTTGAAATGAAACGAGGGTTTGGCTCCAGACATTAAGTGTCAAAAGTTAAATATACACAAAGGAAACAACTCAGCACTTCTGAAATGTTCATCCAATCTGGATGGAGATTTTCCTTTTTATTATATTCATTTATACAATTTCAAAATACCAACATTTTTTTAATGTCAGCATTTACATTTTATTCCTCACATTTTTCGCCCAGCTGAACAAAACTTCCATGTGACCCCTGAGACCATAAGGCCACTGTGGAAGACAAGTTGTCTGTCAATCCCAAGTCCTCCCGGATCTACAGAGAAACTGACCAGGCTTCAGAACCTCTCTGCGGTCCTGCTAGCCACCACTCTGATGTTGCCATAGACCTTTGAAGGTGGACTTCCTGTTGGGTGAAAAGGGTTTTAAAGGTCACTTCTCAGTACGAATGCATATTCAAAGAGTTCTGCTCCAAATATAACATCAGCCAGATGATCTGCTATTAAAAGAAAGTCCTTCCTACCTAAGATTAAGTTACATATCGCTGTCCGGGCCATCTTGATATTCTGGAAAGAACCTAATATGTGGACTTTTCTGTTGAGAGACACAAGGAAGTGTTAATTGCAATAAATAAGTGTTCAATAAGTTTCTATCAAGGTTGGTCTTTGGGGTGTAACAGGACAGGGAGGCACAGCCAGACGCTTATTTTAGTTTGACGTGAACCTCCAAAACCAGTTTCATTTCACAGTGATGATGAAGCATCAGTCTAGTACTCACGTGTCTGCTAGCACAATACGAGTCTTTGTCACATTTTCAATAGTGAATTTAGTTTTTCCTCCTGTCCCCGCTATTCTTCCAACAGCTCGAGATAAGTGGTCCCCCTTCAGAGGTTTCACTGCAAAAACACAGGAGGTTTCATTTGAAGGCAGGACCGAAAAGAGTTTCTGAGCGTAGAGAAGCGCTGTGGTGTTGCAGTCTTACCATCTGTGACATCAAAGCTTTCAAGGAAAAGCTCATCTAATCTGATGAGAGCCAGGGCGTCCTGGGAAGAGGAATGGTGGTTGTTACATCACAAGCAGAAATCCAACTAAGGTTCAACATCAACATTGCAGGGTGTGAAAGCTGAATACTGACTTCAGTCTTAAAATTTCAATCAAGATTTTAAGGATCTACTAGAAACAGCAGCACAACTGAATCCAGGTTTCATCTGTTCGCTGTGGTAAAATTTTGTTTGGTTTTACATGAGACAACTACAAATTAATAATATTATAAAAAACAAATATTTCCCATAGATTCCAGACTTGTCGGACATAACTTTGCAGAAAAACGTACTGAAACATCTGTTTAAATGGCCAAAAATGAAAACATGAGGAGTTATTTTACTTTTTGTACTTACTTCAACCTGGAACCCAAGAACAAATGCTTTAACAAAATCTGATGCCTTTGTGAGTGAGCTGATGTCCTCTGTTTCTTTGCATGTCTAAAAGAAAGATGATCGAGACACACTTCAGTAAAGAGAAAATAACTACAGAAGGAATTTACAGACTCAAAGCAGTTTAGATAAACTTACTTTGATTTCAACGTTCCTGGTTTTGAGGTTGAATCTGACTTGAAGATGAAGATTTTCCACGATGGGAGTGTAAATCTTCATCCAGTTTTCTTTCAGTGGGGTGTATCTGTGAGCTGGAACAGGAATTTTGCGCATCTCATCTGGTCCCTAAAACACACACGCACAAATCAGCCACAATATTTTGTGTCATGTCTACCTTATTGATCTGAAAAACACATTTTTACATCATATCAAACAGAAAGGGCAAGTCTTTCTGCACTTAGTTCAGTCTGGAAAACTCAGACTACCAGATTTTATTCAAGACAAAGATTAGATAATAAAATAACACCTTTGAATAACTGAATTTTAAGGTTGTGTGTGGTGTCACTAATCTTTATATAGGGGAGATGAAATAATACTAAATAATTTTACCTTGAATTTGATATTTTAAAGCTATTTCTGTGCCACGGACACAGTTCAGTGCCATAAAACTAAAACTGAAGTATAAAACAAAAAGAAGTAAAACAAGCCACCATCAGTCCCCTCTTCCTTATGTTAACATCTTTATTTAGCCCCACCACTACATTACAGTGCGCAGGCGCAAAGCACTATCTGGCTTAAAGGGACAGCGAAAGAATCGCGCATAGAAGAAAGCAAATAATATAAAATGTGTATTAACATAATGACATATGATAAATACAGAAAAGGAGAACATGGACGGTAAATACCCGTAATTTATCGCCAGAAAGTGGTGGAAACTGCGGCCGTTTAATCACCACGGGCCCTTCTGTGTCCATGTCCGCTCCTTCTGGATCACGTTTCCGCTTCTGGGTCTTTTTAGACTTTACCTTCGTGAAAGAGTCTGTATCATCTTTACTTTCTGTGATCGCACTGGCTTCTGGAGTGGGATTTTTATCGAGGTCCATCCTGAGGGAAGTTTTTAAACCAGACTTTACAGTAAAAACTGAAGCTCACTGTGGACACAGAGGCATCAGGATGTCCTCGTGCGAAGAAAAGGACCCAAACGGCCGCGTCATTAACGCCTATAGAGCAATAAATCTTAATAATCTCGTTTAAATAAATAATTATATATGACTGCAATAGAATATGTTAGAATATACTATAATTGTAAATAATTATTAATTATGTGTTCACCTCTAAGGTATACCATTTACTTGAACCATGAATATTTAGTCTGGCAAATCTTTAGGCAGCCAAAACGAGGCTTGCACGTCTAATGTTTTGGCTTCAAGCTGAAGTGAGCAGGTTTCTTTTCATTCTAGTGAATTTCCACAGTTTTGCAGAACTATTTCGTCCCAGGAAAGATGTCGACGCCGCTATCAAAGCCGCAGATTATCACGCACATTCAGAAGAGTTTGAACTACACGGTGTTCGACAATAAATGGATTCCGTGCAGTGCGAAGTTTGTCTGCTTGGGGAACTTTCCTAGAGGAACCGGAGTGATTCAAATTTATGAGGTGCAGCAAGGAGAGGCTCAACTAATTAAGGAGGTAGATTTGGATTTTATATTTATTTTTTCTTGACTCTCTCTGGCCGGAGTTGGTCACGCAAATGGCGACGTAAAGTTTAGTTAACTATCTATTCCAAGAATTGTAGAAAATTCTGCTTGGTTGTATCCATGGTAACAGGCAACATCCGTACAGACTTACGTTCAGACAAATTAACACTTGTGGCTGAAACGCAGACTTTAACACTGAGAATTGTTTTACGGGGCAAAAAGAAAACTAAACATAAATAGATCAGTAGTTCATATATGACTTCTTGTTTCCCTGCTTTGTCCCACTCGTGCAGCTAAGCTGAATCTTACGTATTTCAGGTAGAGAAACCTAAACCCATAAAGTGTGGGACTTTTGGGGCCACCTCCCTTCAACAAAGACACTTAGCAACTGGAGACTTCGATGGAAATCTCAATATATGGTACTATTTCCTCATTAATCCTGCCATGTGATATACGAAACTTAATAAGACACAAAATCTTATGTTAACAGTAAATGTGTTTATCCCAGTGTCTATTTGAGCTGCTAACTGCTTATTTCTTGTGCACAGGAATCTGGAGGCAGCTGATGTTCCTGTGTACACTGTAAAAGCCCACAAAGAAATCATTAATAGTATCGATGGAGTTGGAGGCCTTGGGATAGGTGATGGCGCTCCTGAGATAGTCACTGGAAGCAGAGATGGTTTGAATCATTTATTATAAAACCCTTTTTATTTTGTGAACATGAAAATGGAGTAAATTAGGATGGATTGTCGCACATATTTCTCCTCTGTTTTTCTTTTAGGAACAGTGAAGGTGTGGGATCCCAGACAGAAAGATTCACCTGTGGCCAATATGGAGCCGGTGGAAGGAGAAACCAAGAGGGACTGCTGGACTGTTACATTTGGTAAATGAAATTTCTCAGGGGTGAAGTACATTCATCTACAACTATGTTAAAGGCATGACCACTCCAGATGACTTGAGGCCAGATGTGTAAAACCGTTTGTACCTACAAAGGTGGAAAAACGTGCATATGCATTTTATTTGCCTGATTTACTAAGCGATGCTTGTATTTGGTGCTCTTATATAAATCTCAGTCATCATGAATCTGTATTTACACAAGCTACGAGCAAACCTTTTTTCTTCACTTCACTGAAAAGCAAATATTTTATGTGTTGCTTTTAGTTGTGGGGTCGTAAATAGAACAAAGGATGATGAAAAAAGTAAGATAAGGAATGACCTTGGAGTTCAAAGCGAAAGACCTGGCAGAAGTAAAAAAAGAACAAATAGAAAAAGTTGGATTACAAAGTAGAGACAAAAAGCACATCAGCTCACACATCACCTCAAAGCACATCAAGAGAACCGACAAGCCCGACTTTATCTGAGACAGATGATTATAGCACATTTACTGAGTCACACAGCTGTGTGAGTAAGGCATGAGGAAGAAGATACAGATGTGCAGATAAAGTATGGTGTGTTGTTGGCCATTTAAAAAACAGTGGTGCTTGAGCCAAGTACATTTGTGGCAGAATATCAAAACAATCTTTCGATTGTTGGACTCCTTCTCTTTTTTTTTTTCAAGCCTATTTAACAAAGTCTTCCAACATCTCCAGAGCAGCCAGAGGCAGAGAGAAGTGTTTAAGTCTACCTCTTCAAATTGATTTCAGATTAAACAAATGTTTATCTATCTATGCAAATATAACCATGAGATTACGTATTTACTTTTTTTCTCAGGGATCTTTTCTTGGTTTCAGATATATTTGATTTACATTTCAGGTCACGCTTTCAATGACCAAGACCGATGTGTGTGTGCTGGCTACGACAATGGCGACATCAAACTCTTTGACCTGCGAAATATGTCCCTACGGTGGGAGACGAACATTAAAAATGGGGTGAGATAAAACCATCATGATTTTTCTTTTCATTTTTCTTGTCAGAGGAAGGTTTTCTGGCTGAGTTCTTTGGTCTTGGGGCTAGCCTCACACAACAGTAAGAAATTTGCATTCGTAAAGAAAACCGGAATTCAAACAGACTGTTCGTTCCAGCCAGTTCTTTTAGAATACCTATTTTTATTAAGACAAACTTTATTTTTTCACCAAAAACTGAATTATAGTGCAGATAAAACAATAAAAAGTGCTACAACAGAGCTGAAAATTACTTCCTGCAATCTATTAGTCTGGACACAAATCCTCATTCCTCAATGCATGAGCTAAATCCGAAGCTATTTTCAACACCCAACTGCCATTTTTTCCATTTCTAGTGAATTTAATTATACCCACTTGTGATAAATATGTACTAAATTTACAGGAAGTGACTTATCTTTTTTGTTACATCATGACCAGGTATGCTGTGTAGAGTTTGACAGGAAAGACATCAACATGAACAAGTTGGTGGCCACCTCACTGGAAGGAAAATTCCACGTCTTTGACATGAGGACCCAGCACCCCACCAAGGGTTTCGCCTCTGTTTCCGAAAAGGTAATCGACCTGGCAGAGGGGAGCCAGGCGGATGTTTGCCTTCTATTTCTGGGGAAAATATCAAAAGGCTTTTATTATCAATACTGTTATTCTTACATTAGTGCTGCACAGAGAGAAATCGGGGGCCGGGGGTTGCATTAGTCAATGTGAGCGTTTTCACAGCTGGAAGTATTTGGAGTCATGTTTGTCTAACAATTTCTGTGGCTTTTTGTCGTTGGCCAAAAATGACACTGGATCGACGAGGAGAGAGAAGCGTGGCTTTTTGTGGGGAAAATGCTGGAAAAACACACTTAAACTAGCATTAGTGCGCAGTCTGGCTCACCGAGTGTTTGCGAGACCTGACAGATCAGGGGCCTCGTCTTTCTAAATATTTGTCCAGTTCGTCAGAGCGATCAACAGTTGGTACATCAGTGCCTCCGACCATGAGTCATGAGGCTCCAGTACAAGCCTTGGCCTACAAGATACAGTTGACTTTTCAAAAAGGTTGACAGACAAATAATATGTCAGGTCAGGTGATAGTGAAAATTTCTTAAAATATGTTTTTTTTTAAATATATATATTTATATATTTTAGGCTCACAAATCAACCATCTGGCAGGTGAGACACTTGCCTCAGAACAGAGACATCTTCATGTCTGCGGGGGGAGCAGGCAACCTACATCTCTGGAAATAGTAAGGAGTCAGTTAAAAGTAAATGAGCTTTAAAAGTCTGCTTTACCATCAACTGCTCTACACATAGATGCTATTTTTCTTGTCCTTTCCAGTGAGTATCCCGGTCAGAGAAGCAAGAAGGACTCTGACGGTGTGGATGTGGGCGTTGCCGGTTCAGTCAACCTCTTACAGAACGTCACTCTGTCCACGCAGCCAATCGCCAGCCTGGACTGGAGCCCCGACAAACAGGGCCTGTGTGTGTGTTCGGGCTTCGACCAGTCTGTCCGTGTGCTCATTGTTACGAAACTCAACGTGGCGTGAAGAAGAAGACGACAGCAATCTATGCAGGCAGACATGAACTGGGTAGCATGTAAATCACTGCCTTGTGAGACTAAACTGTCTTTTATCAGATGGCACCAATTTCCATCTCTACATAGATCCATCTTACCAGAAGGTTGAATGCAAAGAAATGGGGAAAATGTTTGAGTTGAGTCATTAAGTCTGTGAAAGGGTGATGCTGTGCAGAGTTACACGCCTGTAACACTGTAACTGTTTCTCATGTGAAGCCTGAACGTTATAAGGAAATGAGTCATGTTGCTGCTGGGTTGAATGGAGGCTCACTGGAACAAATCCTGTTGTCTTTTCCTTTTTACTCTGTGAGCATTGCTGTCAGTCTGTTAAAGTTCTCTCTTTTGATACATTTCATTCAGAATTCTGTTCTTAAATGTGCTTTTGGAGGAAGAGATTACTCTTGTTTTGTGCTCAGTGTATTACTTATACATCCATAGTTAATAGAGTCAAAAGACTTACTTTTTTTATATAAATACATCACAGCACACCTCTCTGATAGCATGTAGGCGAGCTGTTATTTGCATAAATGTGTTGAAGTGGAGGTACAGACATGGTCATATCCAGCATTTGAACCTGAAGAAGTCCTTTAGATCTGGATCATCCACCTCTTTGTCATGGATATTTGCATAGACACTTTTCACCAGCGTGATCCTCGACTTCCCATCCAAAATATTGATATATTTCTCTATGCAACCTGCGAATATAAACATAAATTAGTGTATCACATTGAAACTAATGCTGTCGCTCAACTGATGGTTTCATATTTTCAAAAGTCAGCAAACTTTCCCTTTGGCCAGTCTCCATGTGTCTACTACTAGGCCATATCCTACAGTTGTGTGTGATGCTTCTCTAAGAAAAAAAAGTTATATTTACTCAGGCCCATGACTTTGGCGTGCGCTACCAGACTGGGGCCCAGCTGGGGGTGGTCGTACTGCTCCTGGGACATCAACATGCGGACAATCTCCCCGGTGATGAAGGCATCGTCAAAACTCTGCTCAGCCACAGGCTTCAGTGGGAATCTGCAGTACACCTCTATAGCAGCTCCAGCGTCAGACGGCTCCAGAAGCTGCGCAAGCTCAATGTAGGCATCGTGGACCTAAACATCAGGCTCATGTTAGAATAATCTGCAAACTACAGTGTCTTCAATCATAAATGCAGGGATAGACTAGGGAGTGTTTATCAACTATTCAGAAATTAAGAACTGTAACTTCTAAAACCTCAAAGTTAAACTTTGGAAATCAAACACCTGAGATCTACATTAAATAGGACATAAGGGCTGACCCCTGGTTCCATGGTGATGACCTCTTGGTAGAGCTGCTTTGCCCGGTCCTGTGTGTCTGCACAGTGTGAGAGGACCCGAGCCAGACCCAGCCGTGGCACATGAGACATGCGGTTCACTATGGTGGGCCCGCTTGGCACTGCTACAGGCGCTAAAACAAAAAGGAAGGCACACATTATGACATCACACTTTAATAATCTGACCTAAAACTTGACCTTTTTAATATTTATATGTTGCTTTCAGTTACTGTTTGATGTCAAGTTATCTGCAGTTCAAACATTATGTCAGAGTAATAAAAAAAAGACAGAAAAACCAGCATGGAGCTGCTCATCCCACCTAATGAACTGTTAATACACCGTTTTTACATCCAACTGATAACTCCCTCTCTTATGCATTATAAGCAAGCTCCAGATTTTTTCCTCTTTCTTTGTTCAGCTTCTGCAGAGTTTAACTGCTCTGCCATGGCTTACCTTCTGCACTCTCTACATTCTTAGGACAACAATCCTGTTTAGACTTGTCGGCTGGCAGCTTGGCTTTGGTGCTGTTATTGGAGGGTGTACCTGATTTATCTGTCTTGGCAGCTGCTCCAGCTCTCCCCCTGCAGGCAGGAAAGTATAACACATGAGCTCTTAAAATGTTCCCAAAAACATAGACAAGTTTGTTTGTGTTGATTAACAATAAGTTTCATTTATGTTATAATAAAAATGGTTGAAAAAAAAGTCAGTTTTAATGCTTGGTTTTATCATTCGTACATAAAACAGTTATCTGGGTTTTATTTTTATTTAAACAGCCATAGTTCAAACTATTCACTTTTCACACACACAAGAGCCAAAATATTAAATGTTGAAAAAAAATTCCACTTCTGCCGTGCCTCATGAATAAAAACAGGATAGACCTATAAAATGCATGAATCCAGAGGAAAAAGGTCCATGAATAAATAAGTATAAAAACAAGCACATACTGTAACAGACCTCCGCCGGCTGACAGCATGACTCACCTGCCTGCAGGGGCTTTGGCTGGAGGCCGAGCAGCCTTCCCTCCCCTGATGGGGGCTGATGTGGCAGGAGTCTGTGTTTTGGTCACCGCTGGCTGACTGGGCCCTCCCCTGCCCTGCTTCGCTCCTCTTTTTGCCACGCTGTTGTCAAAAGTCGCCCCTGCTTGCGTGGATGGAGCAGTAGATGGTGAGGATGCTTTCTTGTTCTTGACCTCCCGCTGGTTCTGCCACCACTTCTGTCCTGAGCAAACAGAGAGATTAAAACATTAATCACTAAATTCATTTTATTAAAATCGAAGATTTTGCTTTTTTCTTATGAATTCTCACTTATAAGCAGCTCGGGTGGTTCTCCACTCTGAAGCTTGCCTTCCAGCTCGATGCTGGCCTGGAAACTGAGGCACGCGTCGCTCCTGGCGTCTCTGGACTTGTCTGAATTTGGGTTGTTGTCATATTGGGCCAGCTGAGCCAGACCAAGGAGACACAGGGCATGGCTGTCCCGTGGAGTGGTCAGCACAGCCAGCTGGCAGGTCTATGGAGCAGAGGTAAAGTACGGAGACGCCACAATATAAACAATAACTAAGCGGTTAAATATAAAGAAACATAAGCACAAAGCAGCACAGAGTTCTCTTACTCTCTCCTGAATGTCCAGCAGCTCCTGACAGGGAGCGATGGTTGTGAGACGTATGAGCGCTGTGAGGGCCTGGCATCTCTTCGCCACAAGGGACCGCATCAAGATACCAGTCTCAGCCTGGCCTTCGCCCTGCTGGTTCATCCTCTGCAGCAGGGCAAAGTGAGCATCCAGAAGCACCCACTCCAGCTGCCTGGTTGCATCACTGCGACACACACACTGACTCACACTCTGAGCAGTCAGCACAGCTACACTGAAGCATCCCAGCACACAGACAAAGAGAGAGAGAGAGGGCTCGAGTCTTTCTTTGTGTGACTGAATGAGTCTGGGTTCCCTGAAATAAAAGTGTCTAACTTACAAGTGATACACCTGTTCGGCACTCATGGTCTTCCCAGGCAGAGCGTTCCTCTGGTGCAGCTGGCCGAGAGTGAGAAGGCCTCGCAGGAACTGCGTACTGAGACCGGACAGAGGATCCGATGGATCCCGTTCCATCCGGCTGTAGAGAAAATCCCGGCAAAGAATTGCAGCACAAAAGTAAATAACACACACCAAATTCTGACGTCCATGTTCCAGCAGGGGCGAAACCAAAGCCAGAATCATGATCTGCCCTCGCACGTCTCCCCCTCAGCAAAGGCACCCACCTCTGCCACACACTTAGACGCACCCATACACACCTCTTGCTGCAGAGCTGGCTGACAAAGCGCTCCAGCCCCTGATGTAAGAATAGAGCAGCCTCCCTCTCCGTGCCCTCCGAGGCTTTCTGCTCCTGCTGCAACAGTGCCAGCCCTGTGAAGAATCTGAGAAAAACAGCAGCGACACGAGACAGATGCTGAGGACGAAACCAGCTCAGACAGCGCTTAGAGGGAGGTCAGAATTGAGGAGCAAAGAGAGGATAATATGTTTTAACCTTTATTTCTAGTCCGTCTGTTTACATTTAGCCGGATCATTTTCATAAAGGAGATTTTTCTCTATAGCAACTTCTAATGAAACCTAAGCTTTGCTTGTGTTACCAGTGAGCTGACCTGAGAGCAGGGTGCAGGGGGCGTAACGCCAGGCCACTCTGAAGGTGCTGCAGAGCTTCCCTGCTCCTCCCTTGAAGCAACAGAAGCCTTCCTACATGCAGACTGAACTCCCAGTTGTCTGGACTCAGAGACCAGGCATCCAGGTACTTCACCAAGGCCCGGTGGACACAGCTCTCCTCATCCTGCATCACTGCATTGCTATCCTGCAACAACATCAGCATGATTAGAGGCTAGGGAGGTCCTTAACCCGTGAAGCATTCATGCATGAGTAATTGTTTCAGGGACAAACTGAAACGTGAAAGAAATCTACCTTGCTAGTTTTCTTGGAGAGCCAGATGTAGAGAGTCTGGACGTAGTCTGCTTTGCTGGAGAGGCCTTGCTCTTTGAGCAGCTGGAACTCCTTATCCAAGGCCTGCAGCTGGTTCTCCACTGTGGGCGTGCCAAGGAAACCGTGCAGCTTACACACACCCAGGATGTCATCCTGAAGCGCCACTGATTTGGCATCACTTAATTCATCCCTGCCTCGGTCGGCCTGGAAAGGAGTTTGCCTTTTTTTAAATAGAAATATTTATATAATTATACAGATGAGAGAGAGAATTTACTCTACCAAGTTGTTTTTATGCAATAGTAATTTTCTGTTTCCTTTTAGATGTCTAAAATCTGAAGAACTCTGACTCTGAATAGCACTTAAAGCTATAATTTGTTATTAAACTGAGTATTTACAGGGCATTTCCACTGTACTTGTGTGGGTGAGGACGTCCTTGAGAATGTAGATTAACTGCAAGTTTGTTTATTTAGTTCTTTACAGAGAAACCTGAAGGAATGTGCTGAATGTCAGCATCTTCAAAAAGCTCCAAACAAAAAACCTTCCCCACCTATTTTCTGCTACACTCGGTTGCTCTTACATATCCTTATAAGAGGATGTCCTCGCAGACAGTACCTTTCTCTGCAGGCCGTACACCTCCGTAGCATAGTGCTCCTCCTCCAGAACCAGACCCAGCAGAAAGTGGAGTCGGGCATCTCTGAATCGGAGTCTGATAGCTGATGCATAGTACATAGCTGTTTGCTCCAGGCTATGCAGAGGAGACTCGCCATCCTCGTAATGCAAACGTTCTCCTGTGGGAATGTGAAAAACAAACAGAGCTTTATGGCACTGCGTTTGTAAGAGAATTTCCATCATTACGATGAGATGTAATGATTTCCTTCCCTTTACTTCAGTGGACCTGTCATACATGCTTTTTTATTCAAATGTATTCAATAAAAGATTAATTTTCTAATTTCTTAGAATGCTGATTTAAATCTTTTGGAAATAATTACATCCATTTAACTGGACAGAAACATAAGTAAAACTATGCATTATGATCTGAAAATATCAACCTGACTAATCCAAGCACAACACACTACACTGCATAATGAAAAGCAACCGCATCTCCCATTAAGTTGCTTTTTCCCTTAGTTCTTTTACATGAAATATTCAGAGAGAGTAACTTCCCATGTCAAGAGCATCTTTAACTGCTTAAACACAGTTAGCAAATCCAGAATCACTCTACTGTATCGTTGGTTACTGAAAATGTTCTGCAGACATAGCATGTGAGCGTGCATTTAATAATCAGAGTTTGCAATAAACTGTCTCCACAAAAACAAAAAAAAAACAAGCTTCAACATTTTAACTAAAGCCATGTTCAAGTAGCAGAACACCATCTTTGCATTTAGCGGTGGTACGACCTACAAGGTCAAACCGAGGAGCACTTTTTGTTTCTCTGCTTGATACGGAACGACACAGAAAGCTTGTTTATATTTTAAGAGGTCTGTCTCTCCCACTCTGGTATTACTTCTCAGTTCAGTTCCAGTGACTCTCATTCGGTCGTCTGGGATCTGTCTCAAATGTCACTTCTATGACTCATCAAACAATTAGCGAGGCACAAGTAGCTGAGAAAACACGAGCAGTAACTTGAGTTCCCGGAACAATAGACAGAAGAGGCCGTTCAGAGGCAGCCACAAACCAGCTCATTTACATGTATTTTTTAATAGCTGCAGCTGAGCCTGCGTGCCAAAGCCCAGCAAGGAAAATACCCCAGTCAATGATGCCATATTACCCAGTTTGTTATTCAAACAGGTAGAATTAATTAAGATGGATTACGAGGTGTTTAGTAGCAGGTTACAAATGTAAAGGGTAATTTAAAGAAAAAAGTGTCATTTCTTTCTCTTCTGATTCTAATTCATTTATAGGTCAATATCCAAAAAAAACAGAGTGTGATTTAAGAATACAAAAGTAGCATGAACATGTAATACTATTCCAGCTGGTTCCCAGACTCTGAAATATGGTTCATATCTAGTCTCTAGCCTATACTTTTGGTTTTGAACATGTGCCTGGTTTTGGAAGTTGTTTCCTGTAGTGTTTCAGTTGCTCTTCAGCCAGAGCGCACAATTTCTCCACGCTGTCTTGCTCCACAGACATTTGCAGTCTTTTCTCCCAGTTACGTATCTGTAGGAAACAAATGAAACAGATTAAGAACTCAAGTTTCTCCAAACAGATAGAAGAACAAATAACTGGCTTAAATGTAAGCAATATGCAGAACTGTGCAAATGTTTGAAACTACCCCTCGTTTCTTAATTCTTTGTTTCAATACAGAAACAAAGAATTTTTTCCAGGCTTTCTAAGTTTTTTTTTCCCCCACAGTGTTGGTCCAGTCCTTGTTCCTGACAACATTCAAAAGTTAAGCTACCAAATACTGACCCATTAATCTTCTGAGCATAAAAAATAACCTAACCCAAGAAATAGCAGATTATTTATAGAAAATTTGTTTTATGGGTTTATTTTACAATGACATTTGACATTAGTAGACATTACTGAAAATGTATCTTAGTTAGCTAAATGGCTATGGAAGACTAGTTAAAGATATGACATTGAAGCTTTTCACATCTGGCTTTTAAATCTTTTCTCAGTTTACCACTGGTGGATAAAAGGTAAATCATATAGTATTTGGTTAAAGTGAACTTGCTGTACTCTATATAGAAAACAAAAAGTAAAAGGTAATCACCTCACAATCGTGTTTTGTTTCAATTTCCAAACAGCTGGACGATTCAAAGTTGTCCTTATACCAATCTGTGTCTGTGACATCCTGCAACAAATGGCACCCTGCTTTTACAAAACAACATTTTTTCCAGACAGAAAGATGAAAAACATGAATAAATTAACCAGACTCAATAGATTTATGGAACAACTGGACCTGGCTGGCTACTTCACCATGTTAATCTTGTATAATAACAATTCCTTATATGCAAAAAGAGTAAAGGCCCTCTGTATCCTGTCTACAAAGCCTGCACACAACCACACAGACAGCTTCTTACTGAGGAGGTTAAACTGGCATTTAGTGGTTGTGAAAGGAGGTCTGACTTGTAAATAAAGGATGAGCTGAGTCAAGGTCAATATCAGTGATTCTGTCAATGCTGAGTGCTGCTTAATCTTTCATCCTGACCTTTGCATTGAGGTCCCCTGTGGGTTTGTGTGGACAGTCCAGGGAATGTGACCCCAGCTCTGATAGTTCCATCACTCTGTCACACCCTTTGTTAAAAGAACATAAAAGGTACACACACATATGTAAAAAAACGCATTAAAGGTGCAGACAATTGTATATGAAAGGCTAGATTAAATTTTTTATTTGTTCATTCAACCATTAATTGCCTAAAGGCAACAACCTTAACTCTATAAAGAGGTCTCTATTATGCCGAAACACACAAATGACTGCGCAGAGAAACCACTGATGGGTGTAAAAGCCTCATGTCAAATCCAACTTTAATCCCACAGCAGCCAGCCAGTTGCAGGACGTTTTAGTTAAGTAATAATATCTCTTTCATTACAGCAACATAATCTTTGTCTACAGAGCCGTCATGTTACATGATAGTATAGGCTGGGTAATCGGGACAGTTGAGAGGTAAGGTAGAGTGCACCTTACATATTAACAAGTTGTTATACAAGTATTTGTGCACTAATCTACAAATCTTGGATTCACCAAATAAACCAGCTCTGCTTCAAATAACTTAAAAGAAAGAAAAACAAGAAGAAGCTTAGATTCCAGGATTTACCTCTGTAATAAAAGAAACACTTGACTGTGGAAGCAGACATCTTTTTGTCCAGGTCCAGTTCAGGGACCCTCCAATCATCTGTCAGAGGACAATCGCTAAGCGGGTCGACTTTGGATCTTCGTGTTAGCATCTCAATATAAGGTCTTGAGAAGACGCTCTTTGGTTTACTGCAAATAAACAAAATAATCTGCTTAATCTAGTTAGTATTTGTAATATACTTAGAAATATTTATTATAATAAATATTATTATATTTATAAAACAAAAGTTAGAGTGTGTGTACTAATGAGGTGCTTTTTTATTACAGTTTTTAAAAAAATGATTTATTGGAATTTTAGCTAAGATACTACAGGTGTAATATCTCTAAACATGAATTAAAAGGGAGAATAAACTCTTTAAATGGATTTAATTACTCAGAATGACTCAAACTAAAGGAATGAAAATGTTGCCTTAATTTACAGCTGTGCAATTTGTAAAGCTCGTGTTTAGAAAAATATAGTGCTGTGAATCTGATAATGCTAGTGACTACCATCACTGCCAACACTTTTTCATAAATGCTCCCATTCAGTCTCACCTGTGGTTGACAGACACAGGCCTGTAAAAAGCGCTCAGGGACACTGGACATTCATAGTCCAGCTGCTGCTTCCCATCAGTGAAGGTCACTGCTATGGGAATTAACTCTCGAGTCACCAACACGGTGTACACCTGACGGAGTTAGATGTGAATTACTTAATAATAAATACGACGGTGTAGCAGCACGACACAGCACTATCAAACTTGAAGGACCCAAACAAGTTACACTACTAAAATATCCCTCATTTCCAGGTATTTATTGATGTGGAACAACAAATAATGAGTGTATGGAGCTTTGAAATGTAGAGTGAATGTTTTGTCAGTGGGTAGTGAAGAAACTATAATACTATGGATACATGGATGTTCTGACCAATTATTTCAACATAATCAAACACAGCCTTGAATTGACATGAAGGAAGTTTGTTTATCTGATAATATGCAGTCATCTACTCATCATACTTGTGAAATGCTGCCATCTGCTGAACAGACCGAGACCTCAACCATAGTGTCTCCAAAATGCAATCGGACTGGCTGGGGGCTGCTATTTCCATTTACGGTGACTTTTATGAGTTTATCTGGCACCTTTGTAAGTAATTTCACTTCATCCCAGTAAAAGGGGACACTACCTGTGGGAGAAATTTCAGTAATTAGGTGCAGGCGAATCTGTGAATGTAAAGATACAAGCTGAGGAACACAAGTTTTGTGAACTGCAATGCAAAAGCTACCACCTATAAGAATGCATTTGCACTGTTGATATTGCATATTTGTGAACACTTTTTATTTTCATCATTGTATTTACTTTTTATGGCATGTTTCTATCACATTTAACAAAAATAGGCTATAGAAAGGATAACAAATAAGTCTTTACTCACAACTGTATTCATATGCTTTAGGGGTAAATGGTGGATAGAGTGGAATATCTCCATCTAAACCCAGGTTACTGAGCTCTGCAATCTTTGCTGATAGTTTGGTGATTTCCAAACTGTATTTCTTCGTGGTCCCATCTTCAGCTACCACCTCAATTTCCACTCTGTTCAGCCCATCTTTTAGTTGAATAGTTTTGGAACGATCACCAGTAAGCTGAGAAACAAAAGTTTTTATTTCAGAAGTGAAATGAGATCATACAAAAAGAAAGCTGTTCTTCAGACTTTCAGGAAAGTACTTACAATCGTATGTGAAGCCCCACAGTCGCTGGTAAGCAAGTCTACAGTCACTTTGTTGACGCTGCTCTGCACTGTAACTTTGTAGTCTGTAACTTGTGGAGAAAAGGCTGGATGGAGCTTCCCAGCAGAAACGGAGAGCTTCTCCAAATCACAGTTGTCCATGTTTCAAGTCTTCACTTGTTCATATGAAAGCGTGCGGTCCAAACCCTAAACGCACTAAACGGTTCTCCTCATTTCACATACTGACGCTATCGATAACCATGGTAACCAAAGCGCTTCAGCAGCCCTCACGTTACCAAGACTTTTATTTTTTTTAAATGTATTTTTTAACGTTAAATGATGGACATAAACAAGAAAGATTATTATTTTATTATTGATAAGATTTTTTAAAATCTTTAGTTATTTCATTTGTGTTTGGTGACCAAAATATAACAATAATATATGGAAAAAAAAATACAATTAGCATTGGCATGACGGGTTGATATTCGATTGCCGCATTTTTTTTTCTAAACTCACCGGTAATTTAGACAATTTCTAAATTGAATCTTAAAATAATCCCAAACAGACAACGCTAACTAGCAACCTCGGGTCCTCCAAACAGTAGAGGGCAGTACAAGGGCCGAAGAAGACAAATGCTCCAGCTTCTCTCAAGTACTTCCTGTTGGCTAACGCGTGTGCTGTGCTATCGGGGTAAATATGAAACTTTTGTGTTGTAAAGTTAACATTCCGGTTATTTTGTTTGCATTTTAATGTCAGATTTGTTTTTTCGAAATAATTTTGTAATCTATTATCATTTTGTTGTCGTTTTCTTCCAAGGTTGATTAGATTACTTGTTAGAAGCGAGGTTATGCTTAGAACTAGCCACCAAGATAACTGGCATTTTAAATGTTAGTCAGTGTTTTATTCATGTTTCCGACTAAATTGATCCTATAACAGCAAACATGGGTAAGTGTGTCTGACTTGGTATTTTACAGCAAAATGGCAGCAGAAAGCACCATCGATGACTACCCTCATGAGATAGACGAGCAGCTCACATCATTCAACTCCTCTGTGAATGCAGTCAAAACCATGCTGGACAAGTTGATGTCGATGTCCAGAAATGACGAATTGCAAAAGGTAGATTGGGTATTTTAACATGGACACTGAAGTCTCTGACTTGTTTTGAATTAATTTGAACAGATATACTTTATTGTGTAAGTGTATTACATAAACGTAGTGTCTGGTTCAGATTAGCACATGTTTAACACCTCTGCTCTCTTTGTTTTACTGAAATAGTAGCATTTTGGACAGAGTAATGATATTGATCTGTTTAAATGAGTAGTATTAAATTAAATTTGATGTGTTGACAGTTGGATCCTCTGGATCAAGCCAAGTTGGATCTGATGTCCGCTTACACCCTTAATTCATTATTTTGGAGTAAGTTATTTGCTTTTTTGATTTCTTTAGTTGATCATGACATTCAAGTAGCCAGGACTAATTTTATAATAGTTCTGCTTAACAAAAACGTTTTTTTGGAAAGTTTGCAGCATTTTTTGTATTGACTGTGCCTTTTTAACATATGAGATAGCTGTCATCAATGGGTTCATTAATTTCAATCATGCAGACATTTCTCAGTCTTCTGTTATTCTCAATAAGCCGTTCACACAAGATTTTCTTAAAAAATAAGGCATATTTAATTTGAAAAATGAATACATATACAGTTTATAAGTTATAAGTTACAGTTTTATCACAATAGCTGTCATGCTTATATCAGCAAGCCATAGCAGCAGCAGATGGAAGAAACTGAAAATGTAACCTTTTTACTTGTTTGAGCTTGTTTAAACAGTCACAGTTTTATTTTTGTAAGTTAAATTGCGCTACATCACCAGTGCAGTTAGAATGAGACCGAGAAAAGCCTTACATTTACCTTTGATTTCAGGACAGTTTCTACACTTTTAGTACTGGTTGTTAGATGAAATGCCAGTAACATAAAAGTCTTGGAGCTGGTTTGCTGAAGTGGAAAAGAAAACGCACGGGAAATGTGCGTAGATTGTTATTGAAGACATACTTTGAAGCAGTTATTTTATTAGGAAATGGTGTTTGTTGAGGGATACAAACAAGCAAATAAAGTTTATATAATTATTTAAAGAGAATATGCCAAAGAACACTGGATCAGTATTCCTGCTGACTTTATGTGAACATGTCATCTTTTGTTTTCCTCTTTGCAGTGTACTTGGTAACACAAGGGATAAACCCCAGAGAACATGGAATCAAACTGGAGCTGGTATGCACTTTCTATGACAAATGTAAACTTTTTTTTGTTCATATTAACTGTTCAGTTGCTCTAATCATTCTCTGCCCACCAGGAACGGATAAGGACCTATATGAACCGAGTGAAGGAAATCACAGACAAGAAGAAAGCTGCTCGTCTTGATAAGGGAGCTGCCTCACGCTTTGTCAGGAGTGCTCTTTATAATCCAGAAGACAAAGATTCTAGAAAAAAAGCAGCATCCAAGCAAGCATCTGATGCAGCGTCTGACTCCCCACATCCGAAGCGTCTGAAACCGAGCTGAACTGAAGGTCTTATTTCAATGCGTTTCTCTTTAAGGGATGATGAACACTGAAGTAAACATTCGGGCTATAAGCCCATTTTAAAATATGGTGAAGAGATGTTTCGCAGTTCTGCTGCGACTGCGTAAATGTTCATGCCCTTAGTCGTGTCTGGGGCTACCAATGACTTTCAGCTGTTTTTAAATGTTTGCTGTAGATACAACATTATGTGAAAAACATTATCCCGGGATGTTTTTGTGGACCCCAATGCTGTATTGTTTTTCTTTAATTACTTTATCATCTTATCTTTGATATTTAAAGGAGATTCTGTGAATCACTTTGTTTTTTAGACATCAGCCATTTTTTCTGCAATATGTTTTTTGACTTTCCAACAACATAAAAAAAACTAAAACCTGGTGTTTCGATGATCTTTGCCCGCTTATTCCGGTGAAAAAACAATATAAAGTAAGCTTTCTAACTATTCATGTCTTATCCAAAGAAGAGATTTAGATGTGAGTTTTAGAGGAGCAAACACAAATAATGTTAGTTAAATTACTTACCAAGCAATTATCAGCAGTGTAAGTTTAGTGTTTTATAAAATGGATTTTCTTATGATTAATTGTTCAGCTTAGCACATCTGACTTTAGTCATTCCTCTATAAACCAATTTATATGCTGACATTTGTAGTGATTCATGTTTTCCTGGACTCACTGTAAGACTTGAGGTAAACCTCAGTCTTTAGTTAGCTTTAATCATCATTTCTGTGCACTTATGAGCCAAAATATTAAAATCTCTGACAGGTAAGGTGAGCAGTACTTGTCTTGTTACAGTGCAATGTTGTGGAGAAAAAACCTGCATCCTGGCGTTTACATGGATGCTGCTTTGACATTTGCCACCTACTCAAACACTGTTGCATGCTTGTCTCATTGTGGGATCATCACCCCTCTTCAGGAGGAAGAAATCAGTTGATTGTTGAGTGGTTGTTACCAGGTACTTCATCCTCAGATCTTATTGTCCCCACCCTGACCCATCAGAGATCTTTGAGCAGCAGGAAGAGGGCCTAATCAACTGATGGTTGGTTATGGCTGATCATTGTATGCCCATGGATCAAAATTTAAGAGACAGCTGTCATGAACTATTTAAGTGGTTGGTACTAGTAATGCCTATTAGATAATGAAATGAAAAATACCCTTGGATTCAAGGGTTTGAAGAAGCAAGCTTGTAATTTTTGGATCATCTGCTCCACCAACTGAGCCACAACCATCCCATTTTATTTTTCCTGCTTTACGCAAATCAGGAACGGCATTTAAATTAAGACGAACCCACTCGTGGGTCAAACCTGTGCCCTTTTGATTACAAGGTGGGCTGTGTAACCGTCACAAACAGCGCCGTCACTGTGGCTTCACCGTTCAAGCATAGGCTGTAATGATACTTCCCCCTATAAAAACCAATGTCACATTTCATGAAGACATTCATATAACTTCCCTTCCATAATTCCCTCTAGACAGGCGAGATCTTAATCTTAATGTACTTCAAGTCGCTGCATCCCTCTAATCAAGGCCAGGAAACAGCGAGGCAGTGAGTTAGATTCATTAGAATGCATCTTTTCACTCTTTTCATCATCTTTCCCATCCTCATCCTCCCTGCAGCAGCATCCAGAAATGACATTTGTTTAGCCAAAACCTCCCGTCTCATTTCTGGGAGACTTTTTCCACCGACTTGTTGTTTTTAACTCTATTCAAAGACGTGTGTCAAACTTCGCCTGATGAACGGCCCTGTCTGCATATTGGAAAAATATGGATTTTTCCACCCCCTTCCTCCCTCCGATTCCTCCTTTGTAATGTTCGCCTTTCCATGCCCCCTTCCACACATGTGCTCACTATAAAAGTTGGGTCACTGTGCGAGCAAATTTGAGCAAACAAACCTTCATGTTGGAACCGTGTGGCTTAAGAAGCTCCGTAGTCTTTTATCCTGCAGTTGTTTGTTTATGCTGTTTGGGACTTGGCTCGTGGTGAGGAGGTTTACACTGCGTAGAGCGAAAGGCAGCAGACCGAATGACCTTTGTGGCCAAATGAAGGTAGACTCTGGCCTTCCGTGCAGACGTCTGTCTCCTGAAAGGATAAAGTGTGCTGACAGCAGACTACATTAACCTGCTTTGAATACCAAATGGATTCAGCACATCATCACAAATCACATAATTTGAGCTTGACTGTCAGCAAGAGCATACTAAAAATAGAGCATAATCCCAGAATGTTAGATTCCAAGAACTTCAAAGAATGCTTTAATCAACAGCCTTTCCACTTATTTATCTACAATTTCCTGCAGAGTTTTTTTTAAAGGTTAGATTTTGTTTAAGTTCAAGTAACAAAACATATTATTTTCTCATGTCAGGGTTTTAACAAAGGGACTCCCTTCATGGATTTTAGAAAGTGAGGTGCAATGTTTAAGTTATTTTATCAAAGTCAAATTTACTAAAGTACAAAATGTGTATTTTAGTATTTTAGATATTTTAGTTACTCATATTCAAAAGGAAATGCATGACAAGGAAGACTTCCAACCCCACATCAGTTCATGTGTGTGACAAAAAAACTTTTAACAGCGAAGCGAGATGAAGAGTAAACATGGGATGAATGAGATATTACACAGGAAGCAGAAAACCAATTTACCATTTATCATTTAACCTCCAAGACAATCAGCACATCAAATGTTACAGCTTTCCTCACTTGCCTGGCAGAACTCTCTTGGTTCATTGCAGACCTTTGGAAAATGAATCGACAAGATTAATTAACAAAACATGATATCAAACTTTTATTGGTCAATATCTACAGCTCATGGATTAACAATTCAAGCATTACCAGATGAAGTAAATAATATTTATACGGTCCTTATTGATCGTCTTTATACCTTTCATTATCCAATCAAGACTGATAGCATGCCTACACTTATAGGAGAGCTGCAGGCTTCCTCTGAGCAACGGCCCCCTGAAAAGTAATGCTCTGATAGCGGGAAAAGGAGCATAAAAGAAACAGATGACTTTTGTGTTGGTTGGTCACAATTGTGAGTTATCAAGAAAATAGCATAATGGAAATAAATGAGAGAAGGAAGAAAACAGATCCATGTGGAGAAAGGACATCTTGGTGCTGTTTATCAGCTCAACAAACTTAAAAACTGTTGGATTGTAGGGGAAGATGGCGGTTGGTGTAACAAAGACAATATTTAGGGGAAACAGAAAGGGAGTGAGGTCCAGACTATTTTTGTTTTGTTAAATTCCGCTTTCATTTCACTGATAAATCATTGTTAATATTCTCCTTCTTCCTCGTCTCCTTAAATTCTTAGTTTGCTTTTTAATATGTTGATTTAAATTAAAATGATGCATCCACCGCTTAGATAGCAGATCAGATTACCTCTTCTCTCCTGAATTTGCCATCTTTTTCCCTCTGATGTTTTTCAAAAATGTAATTATGAAAAATAATATCAAAATTGTGGGCGGGGGGGGGGTGGGGGGGGGGGGGGGGGGGGGGGGGGGGGG
>JAVQJG010078854.1:0-10977 GCA_036024015.1 Craterocephalus amniculus | reverse complement strand
CTCTGTTGTTTTCTACAACATAGACAACTAAACCTTAGGATTTCATCACTACCTTAAGTTTGCAAAAACGCACGGAACAGCGCGTCACTTTCAGACGCGTTTAAAACAGCCCGGTGGAGCTGCGAGCAGTTCTCCTCGCTACTGGTTGGCTCTGTCAATGGGGCAAATTAAAGTTGGAACATTATTTTTGGTTGGTAAATGTAGCGTAGCAGCCTACTGACCTGAAGTGCGGTTCGTCCAAAACAGTTCACTCCGTTAACCTCAGCTCCTGCCTGCAAAAGATCCTTCACATATGCCGTATTTCCCTGCGCCGCAGCTGTTGTCAGATCATCCTCGAGAGTCATTGTCAAGTCCACGAACCTGAGGCGATAACATCCGTGACACAGGGTTTTGACAGGTAGCCTGAGATGCTTATTTGAGGAACGGCAGCAGCTGAAATAAAAAACAAAATCGCGAGTGTGTATTACATATAATACTCACAGTTTGTTCTTGTTGCGTTCCGCAGTGTTGGTCCTCAAATGGTGTCTTTGTCCCCGGGACACCGGTTGCCTGAACAGGGTAAGTTCACTGCGTTTGTCCAGCGGTCGGTGGTGTGTGTCTGGGCTTGTCTGTTAATGAATGGGTGGCGTCATCGTCTGGTGCTGCAGTGGCAGCCTCCTGCGCATGCGCAAGAGCTGCTCGATTTGACAGCAGCGAATTGGCGTTGAACTTGGTCTCTGACTGCTTTTTCTTCTGCTGCCGGTAACAACCATCTTTCTTTGCTGAAATCTGTAACCAAGACCGTCGGAGGAAAAAGGGTTTTATTGGTTGTTTGTATTTTCATTCAGAAATACTAATGCCAAGGCATTAAAGTGTCATAGTAGTATTGTTCCTACATCTTTCTTCTAAAAGAGATATCTTAGTGCTAACAAGCAGCACTTTATTTTAAGAAATATCTTAATGATAATATATTAATCAGTTAATTAGTAGGATCAGTTGAAACTGAAAATTTAAGGCACAGGTTCACAGAGAATTATTAGCTTAAGGGCATTGACTGTGCATTAGGAGTCATTAAGAAAATGATGTACCCAGGTCCGTCTCTTTTTTAAGCAACTGGGATAAGCCCCAGCTTCTCTCCTGGTTTAATAAATTATAGAAAATGTATGAATGTACATTGGATGGACATAGAAAATCAATGAACTGTTATTTGACTCAGGAGGCTAATGTATAATAGTTTTTTTAAATAGGTTTAAACAATGAGGTGAACATGTGAAATAAGCTTTATATTTGTACTATTGATGTGCATTTTTTTGGAACCTGGTTCCTCTGCATAATCACAATTGGGTTTGGTAGGTTATTTTTTATTTACAGTTTTTTATTCATTTAAACTTGTGCCAGGAGCAATTTGCTATGCATATATACACTCTGGAAGCCTGTTGCTAGAAATGACATTTTCAGGTTGTCACAGCTAATTAGAGCTTCACAATTCCATCATATAGACCAGTGGTTCCCAAATAATTTTCCTATCCTGTGCTGAAACCATGCTGGTTTTATGCTTTCAAAAGTAAGTTTCTCACCATGAATACTGGATTCTTGTCTTGACGGAGTCCCGTCCTTGGATAAAGCCAAATTAACATCATATAGTCTTAATTTTTTTTTTTCTTCTCAAAATAGGTACATTGTGTGGGCATTAAATCACAATGGCTCCGACGGTTCAAGCCTTTAGGCCCCCCTGTGCTCTTTAGGGGACCCAGGTTGGGGACCACTGATAGAGGATGACCAAGTCTCACACAAAATCAGGTATCATCAGAAGTGCAGAATTGATGTTTAACTGTTTAATTAGCAGATGTTGAAAATGACCACTAATATTGTGAACATAATGTGAGATGTTTAAAAAAAACATGAGCAGAGACTTAAAGCCCATTAGGTGCTTTACCAAGTATTTTTGATTATTTTTTTGCCAAATGTAAAGGTAAAAGACATAGTATGCAGATGAATAATGTAGACAGCAAAGAGGTTTAGCAGCTTTGTGTGCAACAACAGATAGCAACAACTTTGTATATAATAATCTTGTTTAAATTCAGCTCTAATACTACATTAATAAGGACATTGAAACTTAAAATGTGATTCTTACTTTTTAATGAAACCAGATAAAAGAGATTTTTCAAGGTTCATCTGGCAGAATATGTTTATTCAAACCTGTACTGGCTGGCATTTGTCTAGATTAGCATGGACACACTGCGTGGGAAGTGTGTGTGTGGCTTCTTTTTCTGTTAACCCATAGTTCCCCTCTATGTTTCATTCTCTGTCAAAACAAGTAACTTGCATTAAAATTCTCAATAACGGTTTCAGGATTTGTGATTATTCAGCATGGTTGTGGGGAGCCGGAGTTCCTGATCTTATTCTTTGAATGACTGCTGTCGGTGAGTCTTGACTTTAAACTAATTGCTAATAAGGCTGCACTCAGGGTGACACTTGACTGTAGAATATAATTTGAAGATATTCCAATTTTGTGGAGGTAATCAGGTATCTTTCATATATCAGTGTCTGTAAAGTCACTCACTGTTCAGGCAAAAACACATGGGTGTGATTTTTTAAAAAAAGATTTCATTCAAATTTCATTGCATCCCAAAGAGATAAATGCAAGAGCACATTTTGCTTGGGCAGCACACACAAATAACCTCTTCATCACGAGGCCTATTTTTCCCACTTCCCATCTGAAATGACTGATAGAAAATAATATCTTCACAACCACAAGGTTGCGTGCATAATCTTTGTCTCAAAAGAAAACTAAGAAATGTGAGATGACTACATAAGTGTCTGAATCAGGATAAGTGTTACTGTGTGCCATTGTAAAAATACCTGAAACACAATAGAAAATGTATATTTTATATCTGCACCTAAAAACAGCACAGCAACAGCAACTGTGCAACAATAGATACTGAAAAATCTATGTTTTGACACAGGTTTTTCTAGATCCACTTTATGGCCCGAAGCATGTTTTGGCACCATATGACCTCTCTTTGCTACCAGACTGAAAATCTAATTATATATTACAAATGCATCACAATGTAGCCCCCCTTTAAAGGGCTTTAAAGTATCCAAATTCATTACTCAAATATAAGTATAGATACTATGATTTTAAAAAAGTTGAAGTATCATCTCTAACTTTTTATTCAAGTAAATTTGTACAAGTACTGGTTTCAAAACTTCTCAAAGTATACAAGCAAAATAATGTAAAACCACAAAATGCCATTAAGAGCAAAAGCTTAAGCTGCACCACAGGGACCTATAGACAACCCCACTTCCCCCAAAAGAACATTATTCCAGAAGCCATAATAAGCAAAGATTTTATATTCAAAATGTTATTGTATAATAATTTCAGATTAATAATTTCAGATAGGCTGCCAGTTCTCTTGAGTCTTTGCCATGGATATCCTTGTCTTTTTGTGCTAGGCTGATTTCTCTCATGGCGGGATACAATGGAAACCAGGGTAAATAGTGTTTACACTTAATCCAACCACAATCAACTCTGTCTAGGTGGCACCATTTACCTGGTTTGGTTTTGTGTGCATGTATTTATTGATGATGACAAACATGAAAACATGTCAGAGTGGAATAAGAGTATTCAGCCTATTTTTTTAAGGAGTAGAAATTACAGATAATTGTATGAAAATGTAAGTAGATTTAAAAAAAATCTGCTTAATTTTTTGTACTTTGTTATTTGACACCTCTGAATGGCATATTAAAAAAAGTTCCAAAAGTAATCATGCAATTGTGGGTCTACACATCAGAAAAAATATTAAACATGTCTCTTCTTTACTATTTTCCCTGCTATTTTGAAAATGAGAATTAAAACCTGAAAATTCACAATAGCTTCTTGTGACCTGTTATGTAGGCATTGTTAAACTTTCACACTCTTACTGGTGCTCCTTAAAACAGGCCTGGGTGGTGGAACACTGATGTGCAAACAGCAAGTTATAATCAACAGTGGCTTGTAATTAGCTGACAATTCATAAATATAAAGTTTTAGCCAACTTTTACCCAATATCCACTTTTCATAAGCAGAGTGCAGGACAGTGGGAGGACAGAGTCTGTTACAGTAGCAGCATTTGAATGAAATCTTGGTTTGTATTTTGACAGCGGGGGTTTTACTGACTCCTTCACAGGTCAAAAACCAACAAATCACACAAATGATTGTCTCAAATAAAAACAATTGTTATATTACCATTAAAAATAAACATTAAGTTAGTCTTGAAAAAAAGGAACAAGTTATGTGAGTGTGGAGGCAGAGACTGGAAACAGATAAGCTCATCCTTAGCGTATTGATTTGTGTATCATCTATAATCTGAAGTAATGTGAAGTCTGTGCCACCAGCCGCAGAAGTCCGGATGATTGAGGTGATGTGTGTGTGTCAGTTGTCTGAATTTTTTGTGTATCTGTGTAGATGTGAGCAGATCTGTATGGAATGTGTTTGTTTCGAGGTTCAGCCTTTAGCGATGAAGGCTGAGTGTGGGTGGAGGTGTACAGGGCTGGAAGTCCCCTCTGGCGTGTGTGTATTTTTCTGCGGGTGTTTGTGTGTATGTGAGAAAAAGGGCACTGTGAATGACTGCACACATTATGGCTTATGTCTTTCATGCTCAATTTTAAGCCTGGAAAGTAAACAGATGTTTTTTTGCATTAAATGATGAGGACAAATACAGCAAGTTTTTAATAGCACAGAAGAAAGTTTTTTTAAAGGCCCTGTTTTATTGCATTAGTGTTTGAAACAACCTTTTGATCAGAAAAGTTGAAAGAAGAAAGACCCATCAGGTCATTGCTGAATGTAACACAGAGCACAACTTAGCAACGTCAGATATTTGTGACATGGGAATAATTGTTGTGTCGGTTATATGCTGTTTTCAAAGACCATCCTCATGCTTCATAAACTCAGACTGATGTTAAAGTTTGTATTCTTTTAACTGATGTGGTTGCTCTGCTTTCGTCCTTTATTTCTAATCATTTATGCTTAATCAAACACCGCTTTGTGCACTGAAACCCTTCAGCTGTGCGCTCCAAACCACGGTCCTCGGCTACAGAGAAGGGGAATGCCTACCCTGTTATTCCTTTTAAATGAAATCACCTCCTGCTGACTGTTCAATTTGAAATCCCCCGTTTATTGTTCATTTGAATCTCTTCTGATTGTTAAAAGCTGTCTGCTAAGGATTCATTTAAGGTTTAAATTGATTTACATTGTTTATGTTGCTGGATTTGCCAGGACACCTCTGCAACATGCAGTGTTTTTGTCTACTTCTGCTCATAGCGCTTTATAGTTATTTGATGGCAGAAGTAGTTTGTGTTAAACACTGAAATAACAATAATATTAATGAGTATTCTTAACAATGTCACCACAATGTCTCATACATGCTATGGGAATAGTTTAGCAAATTAGAACCTTACATCTATAGCCTCTTTTAGAAATTCGACAGAGTATGTGGTATTTCACTATGGTGTGAGGAGTAAACGCCCTGCTTGCATGCCAGCTTATTGCTTTGTTGAATTTTTACAGGATCTTCCTGATACTTGTCAAATTGTCTTAATCATTTCTTCAAGCTGAGTTGAAATCTTGAATGAAGCTTTCTGTTATGCAGTTTTGACTCATTTCATGGCCTGAAAAAGACATACATGCTAATCCAGCTCTTTTTTTCTCTATTTTCAGACTGCATATTGCATCAAAGACACACCCTAAGTCGTGACTTAGGTTAAGCACACATAATTCACAGCACTGTGTCACAGAAAAATGTCTGATAGGCCGATATATTGCTTTGAAATTCACTTGTCTGGACACCGTCCCTGAGCAGGTAGACAGCAGCCAGACAGAGAGAGGCTATTGTTAAATAGTTGAGGTTACTTAATTGCTCCATTCATTCAGTTATGCTGTTTGTTTTGTCTCAAGTTCATCCTTTTCTCATTACACAATAATTACCCAGAACAGAAACTGTTTGCTGAACGTTATGCTATGTTTACAGCATTTTATCGATTTTTCTGAATCATGACACAGTAAGTAAAATGAAAGTAAATCATCCAAAGTATTTCTTTCCTGTGAAACAATGCAGCTTTTTGAAAGATGCACCACAATGTTGAAATAAGTCTCTTACATATTGGTATAAAAAATTTGGGCACTGCAGTTTAATTACTATAGTTTTGAAAAATATTTTAAAAATCTGTATACATTTTTAAGATGACCCGAATTCCAAAATGCATGAAAAATGACCCATTTCTTTCATATTTGTTTTTCACTTCTCATCTCCATAGAAAGGCTGCAGGTTTTCATTCTAATCAAGCAGCAGCACAAAAGACTGTACTTCTCTCGTAAAGTGTCTTAAAGGAATACTTCACCCTCAGAATGATGTGTCTTCATTTTCTATTCACCCTCATGTTGATTAACACTCTGGAACACTTTCTTGATATTCATCATGTAGCCGGAGATGTGGGGAGGTTTTTGTTTTGAGTCAGTTCGGCTACAATGATGTTGAATGGCGTCCAAGAAAAAAGGTCAAGAAAAGTCCACAAAACTTGTCAATATCCCTCCATACTGCTTGTCCAATGTAATCCAAGTGTCCTGAGTGGGACAGCATCCATAATTTACTCGAAAAGACATAATTTAGTTTATTTTTAGAGCCCAAACCGTTAGCATGTTGTACTTCCTGGATGCGCGTGCATGCCACAGTGTGATGCATCCAGCAGCACTCATCAGTCAGTCATGGACGCTACGCACTCAGGACACTTGGATGACATTGGACGAGCAGTATGGAGGAATATTGACAACTTTTTGTGGCCTTTTATGGACTTTTTTTCTTGGATGGTTTTTTCTCGGATTTAACTCATTTGGAATCAGGAATTTCTATTCTAACCTCACCAATCAATTGGACGTATCTCCAATAATCCACTTGTTTGTAAGTCATACTTTTGTATGAGAAAAAATTGTGTTTTTATAACATAAAACACTTTCATTTTATGTATGAAAATGCCCTTTAAGTTCTTCCCAATGACTGTTTGAAAAGGTAACCTACAATGTTCATTGTCCTGTCTCTTTATCATTATTAAACTAAACTGAGGACAGATGAAGGACTCCAACAGTGCTTTTCTGTCCCGTTACATCCTATCAACTATTTCAACTCACAGAAGCAGCTTGTAGGATGGCGCGGCTGCAGATAGTTCAGGAAATTATTTAAGAAGGACTGTATTTAAAATGAGTCTAAGTCATAGGTTGGTTGGTCAACTAATTGAAATAACACAGAGGCTAGACCGCCTCAACATAGCTGGCCCAGATCAAACCCATGCATCCTTTGCTGCATGTCTTTCCCTGCTCTTTCTGACTCCACTTCCCGTCAAGCTAATTTTGGATAAAGACCACCAAAGCTCACAAATCCTTATAAAAATAGTTGTAGCAGTGTGGTGGCTAAATTTTCTTTGGGTCTCATTATTTCCTTTCATTTCAAAATCCTACAGTACACTAACAATCCAAAAATGCTTAAATCAAAATATTTATTTTTATCTCAGACTTTTAGATATCTGCTCTATTTTTGTGTTCATCACATTGTATAAGCTGTTCAAAGATGGAAAAAACATAATACTTGTTCCAAGGCTATTTTAGCAGTACCTCCAAACACTCTGCTTGTCGATAAAGAGGACCCGGCTAAAACCCAGAACATTTTTGTTGTACCATTTAAATTCAAAGCTCAAATTCAAAATGAAAATTTGAATACGTAACTTTTTGCCAACAAAATACATACTGTAACCAAACAAGCAACTATGAAAAATGAACACAGTCATACTGTAGTACAAAACACCTGAAAAGAAGAATGCACACATACTCACACCCACACACACTTTCACACAAAGATTACAGATACGCAAAATAAATATGTATACTTGATAAAACAGTGGTTATTAGGCTACATAAAAAGTCCCCGACTGGCTAAAGATTTAATGAGTCAAACTGATGCACAAAGACGCTCTGTTTATGTGGGCGTGAAGCTAAATAACTGCAGCGGCTGTACAGTGTGCTGTTTTATACCCACCGGTGGACTTTGTGTTTATACTGTATCATTTTCAGGAAAATGGAGTGGTTGCCGATATTCAGAGAAGCTAATGACACTGTTTGTAAAGTGAGTTTTTGATCATTTGTTAGTGTGCCTTCACTCTCTAAAAATGAGTATACGGCTATTGATGTGTTTCTCTCAGCGTCAAATGTCAAGCACAATGAAATGCCTTGTAATGCTGAATGAGGCTCTCGTAGTAACTGAACAGGTTTCATATTTCTAAACATCTCAATTTCTGATTGATCACATTAACCTCATAAAATCAAGTGACTCATTTATTCTCCCGACATCTCATAGCGGGGTTCATGATAAATCAGAGCTAAATCCGCATGAAACTACTTAAATTCACATTACTTCACAGTTTTCGCCCCAACAGCCAGATGTGCAACACAGCCAGTAGCGATTAGTGTATTAAGTGTGAGTGTGTGTGTCGCCCTTAGTATCATTTCATAATACACAGATTTTAAAACATGCTTGTGAGCGTGCTGAGGTGTGTGAGGCCACAGATCTTCAGACTGGGCTGTGGTGGGAGGGATGGAGGGAAATAACTGAGAGCACTCTGGATTAGCTTCCGCTGACATAATCTTGTTTTCAGTCACATGTGCATGCAGCAGCCACCACCCACGGACAAATGACTCGTCTTCTATACAAATACTCAAATAGACAAATGGAGGGAATGAATATCTGCTGTAAGAAATAACAGCTTGAATACGAACATACATGTTGTAAAATGTTTAAATAGTTAACTCATCTGACAAGGAGTCCATTGTATTGTGGCAAGATGTGTCTGCCTGAGGTCAGAGTTGAGCCACGTGCTAATAATAAGCATATTTTAGTTCTTGTATTCTTCCTGGAGCAATAGAAATGTGCTGTGAGTTGTGTTTGGAGTTGTGTGGTTTTACAGGACGCCTTCAGCAGACTGGATGATAAAGGCAGCGTGTGGGTACTTCCATGCCTGGGCAATGATTAACAGGGAGGTGGCATTAGTCCTTTTTATTATGGCTGTGATTACTGGCAGCACCTTTAGTATATGCTTACACAAACGAAACCGCTGACTTTATGAAATCTTTATAGCGGAGCCACTCTTGCACAGTATGATTTATAGCAACCAAAAAGACACCGAAAATATATTTTTGAATAGTATTTTTTAGGCAAGGCAAGTTTATTTGTAGCCTATAAGCACATTTCATGTTCAAGATAATTCTGTGCTTTACATATAACATTAAAAACATTACAGCAATGAGCAGTCAATTAAAGATAAAAACAATAGAAAGGGAAGAAAAAAGGACATTAGATTAAAAGCAGCATTAAAAACATGATCAAGTTTAAAAATTCTTAACTTAACAGAAAGTGTTTCTGCTAATCTGAGCGTTTATGGGAGTTTGTTCCAGACATGTGGAGCATAGAAGCTGAATGCAGCTTCGCTATGCTTGGTCCTGGCCCTGGAAACTGATAGAAAACCTGATTCAGATGACATGAGGGGTCTGCTGTGTTCATACGGGGTTTGCGGGTTACTGATATATTTAGATCCTAAACCATTCAGAGTTTTATAGACCTGCAACAAAAACTTTAAAGTCTATCCTCTGACAGACAGGCAGTGTAAAGACCTCACAGCTGGACTGATGTGGTCTCCTCTCTTGGTCTTAGCGAGGACTCGAGCAGCAGAGTTCTGAATATGCTGCAGTCGTCTAATTGATTTTTGTGGTAGACCTGGAAAGATGTACTTACAATAATCGAGCCGACTAAAGATGAAAGCATGCACCAGTTTTTCCAGGTCCTGCTGAGACATCAGATCTTTTAACTCTGATATGTTCTTAAGGTGACAGTAGGAAGACTTTGTGATTCTTAATGTGTTTTCCGAATGAATGTTTGGCTCCAAAGACGGTCACCTCAGTTTTGTTTTTGTTTAGCTAAAGAAGGTCTATGCTCACATTTCATTCAATTTCTTTTCAGCTTACTGATTCACTTAACATCACATATTCTTGTGCTTCAAGTTAATTTAAAGCTTGGATTAGCCTTTTTCTGTGATTTCATTGTTGTTAAGTTAACCCATTCATGACATACTGACATAAATTTAGATACTAACCAGGAGCTGATATGGTAAAGGTGATATGGCAAAGTTGTCTCATTTTTTTCCCCACAGTTTAGCGGTAGTCCGTGAGGTTAGCCTTTACCCTTGATGAGTTCCTGCCGTATAGAGTAATAGCCGCTCTCAGTGTTGTGTGGGTGGACAAAATGCCTTCATGCTAAACTAAAAACATCACCTTAATGAAAGTGTCATTTGAGCCCAAAACTAAAATTCACTGAAGTTTCATAGAAAACTACAGGATATTATCTTTTTTTGTTAAAATTCACCATTCCTCTTTTCACGAGTAATATAAAAAAGTATACTGCACTTTTTTTGTGTACATATGTTTTGTATAATAGAGGTATTTTCTCTGTACTGAGTGTGTTGTCTGTGCCCTGTTGTAGTCTTGACTTTTGAATTACCAAGCCTGCTCAGTGGTGAAGTTTCGATCATTCTGTGAACTAGATAAAGCAATCTGGCCACAAAAGATCCAACCGGGCATTCATTGCCGTAACTGACTTCCTCTGTGCTTGTCATTGGCTGAGGCCATGTCAGTGGCGTGTGGTCTGATCATGGCTCCATGATATCCTAAAAACAGTAGCAGACACAGAGGAAATTGAAGTGACTAAGTTATAAAGTGTGTGACAAACCCCATTATTACTTCATTTAACATAAACATTTAATTAAACTTAAACTTAAATACATCCCCAATATGTACATATATTTATTTATATATATATATATATATATATATACAGGTCTGTCTCAGAAAATTAGAATATTGTGATAAAGTTCTTTATTTCCTGTAATGCAATTAAAAAACATGAAATGTCATACATTGTGTAT
>JAVQJG010078838.1:0-13739 GCA_036024015.1 Craterocephalus amniculus | reverse complement strand
CTACTACCGTCATTTAGCAGACGCTTTTATCCAAAGCGACGTACATTTGAGAGAACAACACAAGCATAAATTCAAGGAGTAGGATACAGTTTGAACTGGTGAACTGCTGGTCATTGATCAATGTAGTTATGTCAAATATTGATATGTAGTCTTCTGAACAAAGAGCAAGCTTCTGATTTAAGTACTTGACAGATTCTCTTTGTCACTACTGGATAAATACCAACCCTGAATCCTTTAAATAGGTACAAAGAACCATATGCTATATTATGAATCCTATTACATATCATGTGGAACGGTACACAGAAATGTGATTGATGGTATACTGCTGAAGAAAACTGTCACGAGTTAAAAATCTGCACTTTATGAAGGCTAAAAGTTTAGTCCTGAAACAGCGGCTTAATAAACACCATTTGGAAGTTGAAAAGAGCGCAGCACCATGGCTGTTTGTGGTCTCAAGTTTAATGCTTGTGAGTAATTACAAGCAGCTTTTGATGTGAGCACACAAAAATGTTACTGAAAAACCCAGTTACTCTGTGGATTCAGGGTAATCATGCAGACACGTTTTAAAAGTTTATAATGGGCATTTCATTAGCTCCGTTGTTTTTAAGTAATTAATTGTTTTCATGTTATAGTTGCACAGTTGTTTATTTTTTGTTTTTTCCTTCATAAACTTCCATAAAAATCTTTCTTCTGTGACTTTGAATTGCCCTCAGCACATTATTCTAATCGTTCCCTGGCTTCAGTTTGCCCGAGTAAGATGGGTAAAGCAGTAGGGCTGTCCCGATCCGATACCAGTATCGGTGCCGATACCAACAAAAATACACGGATCGAAAGTATTGGATGCATTGAAATATGCCGATACTGTTGCCGATACCAGGTGATCAACATTTTCAATCCAGCCCTTTTACCTCAGCACCCTTTACGAGATCATCGTAGTAGATCTTCTACAGGGTTTACTCAGGTTGTTTTTTCTAAAAACAGAAATGTGCTGTGTGTTACACAGTCTTTAAATTTATTAAATTAACTCATTGGTTAATAATTAATGACTCAGTTTTTCTCACACCTTCTGTTGTGGACTTTTTCAGTTACACCTTAAGGTTTTGAGGTGAGGTTTGACACAATTTTTTGCTCATAACAAAATGTAAGTATCGGTATCGGATATCGGCCGATACTCAACCCTCTGTATCGGTATCGGTATCGGAAATGAAAAAGTGGTATCGGGACAGCCCTATAAAGCAGTGTTGGGTGGAGTGAATGTGTTGCTAGTGATATTATAGCTCACATGAATATGTGTCATTGGGCTCTTTGTGGTTTGCCCCTTGTAAGTTACCAATAAAACAGCAGGCAGAGTAACAGAGTTAGGGACATAAAGGCATTCTTGGACATATTAGCTGTCACATTTCCCACCAAAAATATGTGATAAATAAGTGTAAAGTTACAAAAGAGATTGCAAAGAGAGTTTTAAGTAATTCAGATTTATTTCTGTCATTGTTTTCTACAGTGTAGTCAGATGTGGTGCAGACAAGTGCAAGAAATAAATAATAGTAAGGCAACAAGCCTACATGATGTGTGTGGTTGGCTGCCAATGAAAATGTAAGAAAACGGTGGTGAGGAGAAATGTTTTCAGACCTCTACTGCGGCTGCTTACTGTAGGAGCAACATCTCCAGGCCTGTTTATGGAACGGGTCACTAAAGAGACACCAGGGCGATTCCCTCTGGGACCTGTGATTTTACTGGAATAGCTCTCTGGGAGGCTAATAGTTCTTGTTTATGTGTGTGTGCACATCTGTGTTTCTCTGGAGCGTCATTCAAAGGAGATCAGTGACACAGCTTTTAATGCTTTAAGTGCCCTGTGAAAATAAGAGAGTTAAGTTGGTGGTCTTAATAGATGTTTTTCTCTGGTTTAGTCTCAGTCTTGTTTTCTACTGTTTTAACAAACCTGCACTTCTTTCAGAAACACCTCTTGCAGTTTTTTCCCCTTATCTAATGAGTCTTTCATTTCTCCCAAACATGGCCTTGCCTCTTCCAGCCACTACTCCCCTATTCCTCATTCAGTTTTTGCACCTCTGTCATTTCTTAATCAGGAAGTTTCCTTGACCTTTTCCAGGTCCTTGTTACATGCCTGCCCCCTTGTGGTGCCTTTTCTCCGTCATGATCTCTCCGGTCAGAAATCCAGAGGGCACAGGGACCGGGTTCAGTAAATTTTGTTGAGTAATTTCAAGTAATTTCAGCAAATTATCCAAGTAAACCACATCTGAATTAGACATTCAGGTCTGTAAGCATAGAAAGCTACTTCCATGGAAGTCACCATACTTATACAGTCATGTATTTCTCACTGACATTGTACACCTCTGAGGAAAAGATGGACTCATTGTTTTAATCCGGAGGGAGCTCAGCGGTAGTTCACAGAGAAGGAAATAGACATAATCATGCAAATACACTCCGTCACTTCCCAAATGGAGCGGACTTGCACTCAGGCGAGCGCACACAGGCACTTTATAAATATGTTAGATGAGTGTGTGAAATGCTCTCATAAACACATCGAGCCTTGGCTGTGTGCATATGTGTGTTTGTGCTCTGATGCAAAAAGTTGTGTAAATGCTGCAGAGCAGAAGGAATTTAGCCACTCAGAGGTCCTCTGCTCTACAAATAAATATTTGGTGATGACAATATTGGAGATATGTTAAACATGAGGAGGGTAATTTTCTAGTCAAATAAACCTCCACAGTGGTGAAGGGGGCACAGATGTGTCTGTGTTTCTGACATGCTGGCAAGAAAGAGAGAACCATCAAGAGACAGATGGAGAGGGAGACAGAGAAAATGTTGAACATGTAGAGATAAGCGGCGTACAACATCTATTCACATTATACTCAACAAGATTAATTCTTTTCCTGTTTCTCCATCTTTGTAATGTAGTTTTGATGCAAAGTAAGATACAAGGTTGTGAGGCTTTAAGAAACTGTCAGCTCATCCAAGTCATGCACAAGTTCATAAGAATTTCATCTGATTAGATTTTTATTTCTGACCCTGACTCTTTTGTTCTGAGTGAACAAAGGCTCTGTCTTACTTTGTTAAAAAATATCAGTGTTACTTTAAAGATTTATTCTTTCCAAATTATTCATGGCACCGAAACCACACTGATAATTTGCTGCATAGTGGCCTCCCTTTATTTACAAAACCATGTTTTTACAGTAATCATAAATTATATACAGTGAAATTATCAGTATGTTAGATCAAGGTACAAAGTTCAAAGTGAAATTGCAGTAATATTTGATAAAATCTGGCCAAGTTGTGACTTCAAATCTGGTACTGAAGTTGAACTTTGGGAAAATGCAGAATACTCTCAGCCTCCATCTGATTTAAAGGGTGATGCAGACAGTGTTAGGATTTCTAACTGACCTTAAAATGTTTATGCTTTTTTATTTTAGAAGTATATATTGTGCTATGACCCCATATCCAAAGTGGTGAAGTTACACACTACGTGGGTATAAAGACTATAAGCATTTGTTTATTGTCTTGCTCATCCAGGACTGCACATTTACCTCTAATTACCAATAATAATGAAATAATGCTTATTTCTGGTTCTGACTAGAAGCAGGGATGCAGGAGTGTTTAACACCCTCTGACTTACTGTATCTGTTGGTTTCAACAAAACACCATCCTGCTCTGTCCAAGACAGAAAAGATTTAGCTTTATTCACCAATTATTTGGTCCATTCAATCTTAGTCTAGTCATCTACTGTGGCTTGGGCTTCTGGCCCGACTCCATAGGTGAAGGTTAGAATAAAAACTAAATGATCAGTTGAGCTTATGGCCCCGTTGCTCAGCATCCTTTACCACTATTTTGCATCATATGATGATTATATGATTTATCAAGTAGGCTGTAAACACCACCACCCAAACACGGCCGCTTTGTATTTGACAGTAATAGATAAAACCAGATGTAGTAAAGCATTCAAGGTATCTGATTCAGGGCAAGGCAGCTGCTCTAGATGTATTTATATTCACCTAACCGTATGAAAGGGGAGAGGTTTAATTTAGTATGGATGTATAGAAGTGTATTAGTGTAAAGTGTATGCATAGATCAATCATGGATCACAGCAATAGTCAAAAAGAATACCAAGAAAGTGACATATTGTGATACAGATTATGATCCTTAAACACTTATTTCTTCCTTATTCTTCCATTGTGTTGTCTTCTATTACAGTGGTTCCCAAACTGTGGTTCACCAGACAATCGTGAAAAATATAAAATCTATATTTAGCAAATAAATTTGGGATTTTTATTATGGCTACCAAAATTAAACCGTTAGCAAAGAGATAAATCTAAATTTAACACATCAGTTCTGTAGTACATTAATACCTAAATCCACATTAATCTTCCTTATTTATGAAGACAGACTGTTTTCAAGCCTTATATTTAGAGAAATTTGCAGGATGACCCATCTGATAAATAATTGTCACTGCCGAATGGAGGGTCACAAACACCAATATACTGTATGTCATCTTGTGGGCCGTGGCTCAAAAAATTTGGGAACCAGTGCTCTAGTAGCAGCCATCCATCATGTAACTGTTTCTCAAACTTTTCATGTTTATAGCAATCAGGAAAATTATTGTCACAATCAAAGAAATGATCAGGCCTCACAAACTGAAAAGGTGTTATTTGTTAGCACAATTTATATACTGAAACTTTAGCGTCATGGTGATTATGTATTATTGTGTTATTACGCTGTGAGGCTGCGTTGCTAACCACCACACCAACATGCAGCCCACTGATTATGTAAAGTGTCCAATTCTGTGAGAAGCTTACAGTGGATTTAATTTAGTCGTTGGAAAGTGTGATTTTCATAAAGAGCTGTTGAAATGAATGCAATCCATCCGTCCATCCACCCATCCACCCACTCCTGATTATCTGAAGTTGAGTTGTAGGTTTTCTGCAGGCAAACCCAGAAATCTACCCAAGGGAGCTCAAGCTCCTGAGCCTTTTTCTAATTGTGTGTTCAGACCAAATGTTTAATGGAAATTTCTTTTTCCTCTCAGCTAGTAGTTACTACCATTGATACGACATACTTTTGTTACAGTTATTTCCACTATTAACAACACACTTCCTTGTACCTGTTACATAATATAATATATATATATATAATATAGCTTTAAAATGTAAAATTGGGCTAATTTAACAATTTGTTCCGACATTAATGTTAGACTAAAGGTAACTGACAGACTTAACTGGTTATCAAGGTAACTCATTTTAGGTAATTATTTACTACACAAAGAGGGCCCTTAACTCTGCAGGTTATTATGTATTTTCCAGTTAGCTGCTGTATTTTTGTGGTGTTTAAATCTGAAGATGGATTCGGGTATGTGTAGGTTAACTTATTGCACTTTTACTTGATTTGACATTGATGTTCATCTTTAAAAAATGTTTAGATTTAAAATAAAAAGACACACATAATATAAAGTATATTATGTGTGTAGTAAAAAATATATATATAAATCAGTCAGATAACTGGTCAGAGCCTCCTTTCAAACACTTTCCCAGGAAGCTGTGTAATCCTGCAATAGTTAAAGCACACTCCTTGATTCTCTTTTTAGAAAATGGGGACCATCACCCTGGCTTTTTCCCAAATATTTACAAGTCACAAGTCAACCTCATATTATCTAAGATCTTAGGCTAATCTGTGTTGCATGAATTATCAGCTACGAACAAGACTCCAAGTCACCCAGTCATTCTCCAGGTGGCAACATTTTCTAGACACCACCCAGAGACTTAGAGAATGTTGCGTAACCTGAAACTAAATTTATGTGCACAGGTCAGTGTTTCCATCGCCGTGCACACCTTCGGCTTTTAAGTTTGCTTTAGTAGATTGCAACTGTGGGAGAAATGTCATGTGCCTCTATCAGGCCCCATTTTGGCCTTCTGCTGAATGTTTGTTTTAAATGTAAGTAGTCACACGTACACCTCTGCGTTTCAAATGTAACCTACAGACAAATGTAAAACTCTCAGTCAAGTACAGTGTGCCCACCCAAGAGCATAGCATGGGCAGACCTTAAAGTGTAAGTAGGTTTATGCAGCTGTACTATAATGTAATGAAGCACTTTGAAAATGTCTTACTCATTCTGCCCACGAGCACTTGAGTAATACGTTTTCTAATGTAGACTGATACTCAAATAATGTCACCGCTTTATGACTCAGCAGCAAATGAGGAAAACATTAAAAAGTTCTTTAGAATAATTTCTTTTTGCATCTCAACAAATGAACCCCTCATGTGCTCTGCTCAGATCGTCTCCACCCAGACAGCATTCTGTCAGTGATGCACACGGTCAGATCAAAGACCTCACCAGCCCTGGCCCACGCCGTGTAGTCCAGCCGTGGATGTTTCACCAGTGGTAGTGGCAATACTGGGTTTAGTCACAATGCAGAAAAGCCTGCCTTCCCAAAGAGTCGTTAGGATTTATTTGTTCAACTAAGCGTCCCTAAAAGTGAGAATAGCAATTTATTGTTAAGCCAAGAGACTGTCAATGGCATTATTATTTCATGACTTCTCTGATGTGTCCAAGAAAAATAAACCTGCACCTGAGCTTGGTTTATAGGTCTGCCTTACGTCAGGTCCATTATCCACAGCATGGACTGCACATTTCTTCCTCACAAACCTTTCGGATTTGTATGTATAGGTGTTTGAGGACATGCTCAACTGTCAGGCATTTAATAATAATAACCAAGACTTTCCATCCTTATGGAAAGATATAAGTGTGTAAATTTGATAAGAATAAGAAAGGAATATAAAATGATTTATAAACTGATTTGTGGGTTTTTCATCTAATGTTGGGAGAGATCTATTTTTTTCGCTCTTTTGTTGAATATTTGTGTTGTTAATTTGATTTATTCTTTTTTTTAAATAAAATGCCTCTGTTCAGTAACCTTGGACCTCATGTATAAACATCACTCACATACAAAATAGTACAATATCCATGCACATTTTAGTATGAGTGAAAATTTCTTTATTGTAAAATTATGAGGGCAGAGCTGTCAATTCTTTGAGTTACCCCACAAAAACTTGTTTTATTTCTCATTCTTAATTAGGAGCATGTCTGGGCATTTTCCATTCCATAAACCAGCTAAAACTGAAAAAAGTTTCCTATGTCCTGTCTTTTCAGATGTAGTCAAAAAAATGCCATGTGTAAGCAGGTCCACAGTTAGTTTGGTAATCTTTAAGGATTCAGTTTAATGTCATAAAACCAAAGCTCCAACAAGATTTTCATCCTTAACGTCCATAACCCCAACATGTTGAAAACCTGATTATTATAACTTCCCACACCTGACAGGTCTTTTTTTATTTTATCCACATCACCAGTATAATGCTCAGCTTTTTCTGTTCATGCAACAGGTGAGGTCCGGCTGTAAGGGTACGGCCCATTTAACATTTCCAACTTCAGACAAGCTAAATAATAAAGACAAACAGGTTCAAAAGAAGTGATAACTCAGTCCAAGACTAAGGGATAGTCAACAAGGGTCCACAGTGAATGTGTGGGTGTAGCTTGTGTTTTGGTTGCAGTGAGGTCAGGACCTGAAACAGTGTAGCAAAATAGAAGCTCTGCTCATGGATCTGTCCCTCACAGTGCAACACAACACTGAACTGCATCATACAAACCTTCAGAGTTCACATAAAAGTGAAATGTGTGCAATGTGTGCACATTTTCACTTTAACATTGACAGGCAGATTTATAGTTGAACATTGTACTTTCAATGTTCCACACAACCCTAGATGACAGTAAGATGGTTTACTCCACACATGCTTTGTGCTAACAAAACATTTTAGCCAGTTGTTAAATTGATTGATACACCCTTTTCCTGCTGCCTGACAGAAACTTGCTTCACATATGGTCACCACATCTACTTCCTACATCTTATGTAGGTTCGTAATGTTATTTACACTCACAAGTACATGTGCTGGGCACAAACGCTCAAGGCCTTTTTAATCACAATTTGTCTACATTGCACATTATTGGCAGGCACATAGGTCACCTTTGGATTGAAGTTGATCTGCTGCTGATATGCATCCAAGCTCGGGGTAGTAATATAGACGAAAATGAGTATAAGGGTAACTCGGTTTTCACCAACAGCTCTGTAAGCACACGCTGATATAGAGCAGATTCTTTTCTGTTTGGTGAATTACTAAATAGGAAAATTATATTTTTGCCCCATTTAGCTGCAATAGCTACGTAAAAATGACTACAAATGTTCTGTAGACATGAATGCATGTTTATCTACACCAAGGACATTTGAGAAGGGCTCACAGGAAGGTGTGTTGCACTGTTTTTTTAAGTTTACTGTAGGCTTCCGGCGAGTGCTTGCATAGTGAAATATAACTTATAATTGTTGTTGTTAACACATAAATAGGTGAAATAGATTGCTGGACTTTGGTGGTCAGCTGTCTATGACAAAATTTTGCTGAAGCTTTATCCTGAGCATATTCTGCTGCCTGATTTGCACAAGCAAAGCTGGCTGCTGGAATTAGGATGAGTTCACTTGACAGTTGGATGAAAGGGGGAAAGGTTCATCTGTTGTTCAGCTCTGATGCTGAAAATCTTCTACTTTTGGTTTTCAGCTGAGCATTTGGTTTCTAGAGTGTTTCTTGACAGAAAGTATGTTAACATTTTTCACCTTGATTTCCCTAGTCTGCAGGAAATCCTTTCTGGATGAAACCTAACAATTATAAAGGAGTAAGAGGTCCTACAGATTAACTGTGTCCTTATAGTTTAGGCTAAGATCACTTTCTTCCTAAAGTTTCTAAGTTTTTTTTTGCAGAAGAATTTAATGAATTCTTCTGCAAGAAAAACTTTAAGCCTTAAACTTTGCAGGTTTCTCATGAAGAGTACTGCAGCTTTACATTAAGTTGACACTTACATGTTAGTCAGATTTTTAATATTTTTTAACGGACTGGCTGTGAATGTGATGCAGGTTTTATTCCTTTCCACACAACATATTTCTTCCTTCAGGTTTGCTTGTGCCGCCGCCTGAAGTTTCTAAAGAATGTATTTGTGCTTCTGTCCCCCACATCTTTGATCTCCATGTTTAATAGGGAGGCCAGTATCAGCACTAGGATTCATCCATAGAGGTACATTTACAATCAGATTTCAAACCTCCTCCATATGCCGATTGCATAATTAGGACATATTGTGATTGTTTACTGTTTAGACTTTAGAAAATTGGTCTGGATACAGCAAGGATTTGATAGTAAATGAATTTGGACTAGCAGTCTCAACAAGGCAAAGTGTCAGGCTTACCTCACTCTGCACCTCTGTTGTAGAGACTTTGGAAAATAGGCTCTTACATTAAACCGTATGGGAACTGTTTATTAGGGCAAATGACCAGAAATCCTTGCAGCTCTCCACAAAAACAGAATTCTACATAAATTATTTTGATTGTTGCTTTTGGAGTCCGGCTGAAAGTAAACACAGTACTTAGTTGCCTGGAATGGCCAGGCAACTAAGTACTAAGTATTTTGTTTACTGCATTAGCTATTATTTGCAGTGTGGAGAGCTGGACATACAGCCGCCTCTCTGGCATAGCATCCAGGATGGCAGTGTTTACCCATATTCCAAGGAACATGTATACAGGAAGAGAAACCTGGAGGCTAATTTCTGCTTTTACTAGATGATTAATGCAAAATTGTGCTTTGTTCGGAAAGCTGCACCAAGCACATACAAGTTAGCGTAGAATAAAGGACCACAGCAGCATCACTCGTGGATAAAATGCTAAGCTGGAGCAAGACTGACTTATCCTTTAAGGAAATAGCTTGAAACTGAAGAAGTTAAATGTTCAAGCAGGAAAAACAAAGCATGAGTGAGATATCAGTCTGTGGTCAGCTTGTATTTTACAAATCTGTTCTCCCGTACCTCCCCATGCCATATGAGTGATGTCTGAGCAGAGGGAGGATTTGTACTCTCGTAGGATAAAGGTTGATAATCATGTTCCAACTGTGGAACTCCTTTGATGTAGGTTGTTGTTTCTGTGGAGCTCTCTGCCTCGACGCATCCCCCCTCAGCAGCTGTGCACTGGTCAGCCAGCTGTTGGGGCAGCACTGAGGTGAAGTGTGCTGAAGAACACATGCACACATACAATGCCACTACAGATTTATATAACTGAGTAATGGCCTGTTATTAGCTAGAGTAATACAGGATGTGCAGATGCATAAAAGTCACTTGCACCTGTAATTTAGCTCCACTGATACATTCACACGGTGCACATGGTAATATACATGAGTGTAGCTGTGCAAGATGCAAGCATCTCACACCACTAAGCAGTGTTACTGTAATGCTGGCATCTCCCTGCACTGCAGACTTACTACATGTAGACATAACAAGCAAGATTAAAGCAGGTTGGGGAGAGGCTGTAAACATGTCGGGCATGGCTCAGGTTGAAAGGAAGATATGATGAAGCTAAACTTTGTGTCTCATCCTGCAGCTATACGAGGCTTGAGGAAAATATTTATCCGCAGCATTCAGTGCAATCTTGGATTAATGGTGCAACACCAGCCGGCTCAGCGGCAAGTTTTGGTTATACCTGAAGGACAAATATGGCTCTATAAAACTGAAGCTCTTAGTTTTAGTTTAATCTGTTTCAAACGTGTTCATTAAAGTAGTCTCATTCTCTCTCTCTCTCTGTCTCTCTCTCTCTGTCTTTTCCTTCCCCCTCTCCTTACTTCCTCATTTCTCTCTAGTGCCTGAGGCAGTTGTGCTCATTAACTCTGGATGTAATTATTTTTGTTTTAGTCTCATATTGCTGACATTTCAACTCAGGGGCTCCTCAATCAGGATTAACCCAAACCGCAAGAAATCACACTTCGCAGCCTTTTCTTACAGCAGCGCTTGTTGCCTCCAATTTCAGTCAAATTAAAGGTTTATTTTATTTAGCCTTTTTTTTTACTCACTCAGGCCCTGTACCGTTTGAAAACAAACCAGACAGCTTGCCTTTGATTTGCCTGTTGCTAGTGACTTTCCTTGTATTCCCCACTGTCTTTCCCTCTAGTGGGCACAAAGCGGTCCTCTGTGTGGAAGCTGGTGCTAAAGACTGGGCTCACACAGGTGGTAGCAGTGTATCCATGTGCTATGACAGAAACCTCTTTCATGTATTGGGTTACCGTGCAACAAAGTTTTATCAGCATCAAAGATCTGGTCTGATATAAGGGGTTACAACACCGAAATTCAACTGTAACGTTTTTGCATCCGTTCACAGTTTAATGCACAGTTAGGAAATTATTTCCATGTTTTCATTGGACTGAGTCTGTATGATGATGAATTAAGTTTACACGCTCAGTATTTAGGAAATTAAGTAATGCTGGAATTTATATTTAAAGATGCTGTCTGGGGCTTGCATACTTTGCCGTCACAAAATTACCTCCATCACTTTGCCTTGGGGGCCTTGAGGTCCACAGGAAGCCTCAACTCATCTTCCTCCCCCAAGGGCACTTAGTCTTAACACAGTAGTAATAAACTATCATCACTCTGAGTCAAGTATGAGTGTGTATTTGTCAGCCTGTTACTACAAATCTGTGTGAGTAGCCACAGTAGTCATAGACTGAGCAGTAGTTGTAAAATCTCATCACCTCGAGTGGTCCTTCGGGGGTCCTGGACTCCTCTCGCTGTGTGTGGTTTGACCTCCGGTGGCCTTCCAGCCCCCCACATGCCCATTAGATAAACAGGCAGTAAACACAGGCATCCCCAGACTTACTCTCTTCCCCTTGAAGCATATACAACCGCTGCAGATGAAAGGACTTGTTCCCGACACTAATAGCCAGTAGACATTAGCTCCTATCAGCCTCCTCCGGCTCGTAATTAAAAGGTGGGCCACCGTGTTTATAGAGTTTCTAATAACCGTAGATATCCATCTTGTGTCACCTGTCCCAACTCAAAGCTGAACAAATTTATTCCGAGCTTGAGATGGAAATTTGCTCAGTGTGGATTAAGAATCATGATTAGACCATGTGTCAGGCTTTGGGAGGTTTGGGTTAAGCTACATGTCTGCAGGTTACTGATCACTGAAAGATTGTGTTTTGAAGATGCCAGTAAAAATGGCTAATAACGGTGATTTCTGCTTATAAATGTCTAGAATTAGATGGTCTCCACATTTTGAGACCCACTTCTTCTGGTCTGTAGTTTCTGAACAGGAGCCACTAATAGGAATGATCTCCTGGTTTCTCCGTGGAGTTCAGATTTCTATGCCAACAGCCATGTCGAGCTTTTTTGGACCTCTTTTGAATCTGTTCTGTCACCAGTCAGAAATGTCAGCTCCCACGTTTTCATTAGTGTACAAACATCTGGAAGGCCAGGAGATGGATCATCAAGACACTGTGTTTATGTCTTTAAGAGACAAACACGCCATCCTAGCAAATTCATGTGTGTTGCTTTGAAAACAATGTCTATACAGCAAGCGACTGCATGACTCTTAAATATGGAAGGTAAACTTTTACATCTTTAGTATCCGAATCTTCTTTCCCATATGTATGTATCCTTATCCCTGATTTCCGCTTTGTTTTAACCCTCTTTTTTGTTTGTTCCTCCCCCCTTGTGCTTTTCATTCTTCTTCATCTGTCCCATTGGTCTGAAGTAAGCCAGTCTGGGGAGTACTTTGAGTGTGTTTAGCATGACTCATCACAGCTTTTATGCCGTTTGTTAATATAGAGCAGTTGACAGTAGGTTGGATGTCCTGCGTTCCAGGTGGTATGAGCATCCTTTATTTGTGTATGCAGGGTGACGTCTGACTGCATTAACTAGAGCTGTGATGAGTATAAACACTGATTCTCTCTCTTTAGGTTTCGTGCAGACAGAAATGACACAACAAGAAACACATTTGGCCTTCACATTGCTGTCAGTAAGGGGTCCTCAAGCCATGGCTTCATTCAACATTAGCTAATAACAGGCCAAAGATGCAAAAGAACTCTTCCTCTGAAGGTTAAGAACACACACATACTCCCAAAACCCCCAAACAGAACAGAAACAAGCAAAACACCCCACCATGCTGTTGGTCTGCGGCAAAGTTTGGGTTGGAGTTGACAAAAAGAAAGACTATCAGAAAACTTTGAATCTCTGAAACAGCTTTGTTCAATCCTCTCCCTCGCTTTAATAACATCTTAGTGTGTATTTTGCTAATCACCTGATCTGTGGGATAAGGAAATGCAGCCAGTCAGAACTGGTATTACATCGTCTGTGTACACCCCCTGAGCCCCCTTAGCCCTTCGTTCCTGCATAGCAGCTAAAATATCTCATCCTGAAACCATTAGACCAAATTGCTAAATGGTTCAAATGTGCAACCACTTAAGACTATGTCTTTAAGAGAAGCAATCTTCAATCTGCTGTGGCAAGCAAGAAGAGGATGAGTTGGATAGTCGGACTGGGAATCGAGGAGAAAGACCCCCAGAGACTGAAACAGAGAAAGGAAGGAGGGCGAAGGACAGTGGTTTCAGATATATTTCTCCCAGTCTAGCCCAGCGTTCAGTACCAGGCTTTTGGTTTGGGAAAACGTGCAAAATTGAAATGATGAATAAGCATCTTATTATTTGATAGAGGTTTGGTAGTGCCCCCCCAAAATGAGCCAAATCCCCTGCAATATTCTCCAGTTGGTATTAGGCTTTACACAATCAGGATTTTAGGGGCCGATCACCGATCACCGATCAGAGAGTTTAAAAAAACCGATCACCGATCCGATCACTGGCCTAAATGTGGGAATCAAATGTGCCCA
>JAVQJG010078833.1:0-20321 GCA_036024015.1 Craterocephalus amniculus | reverse complement strand
TAGGTTCCCAGGTGTGGACTAAGTTATCAATGTCTGTTAAATCATGTGGATCCCTATCATATGGACTGAGAGAGATCCTCTCAGGCCAGGATGCACATTAAACTTTGTGAACATGTTAGTTTAAGTAATAAAATAAGCTTGACCAGGAAGCTATTAGTGTGTTAAACATACAATGGAATATAAAACAGGTGTTAGAAGTCATTTTTAACTTTGGTCACAGCCAGAATGAATAATCTGTCTTCAGTCCTCTACATGGTGGACTTCCTGGCCATGAGCCTCCTGTGTGCTGTCCTGCTACAATCACAGGAAGAGATTGTTCATACATACAACCACGAAACATCTGCTATATTCTCTTAAATGGCATTTAGCCCATTTATAGAACTGCATTTCAACTTTGCTTTTTACAAGATTAATCTAAATCTTGCACTTCTCATTACTGGAACAACGGGGGTGGCCAGCGCCTCCCCCATCAGGTTTTCGAGTCCAGCAACACTCCACAGTTTTGTCCCGTTGAGCCTGCACTTGGCACCCATGTCATTTCAGTCTTTCCCAGATTCCTCTCCACCGGATGGGCGTGCCTCCGATGCTGAGTCAGTCCATCCCAGCCTTGAATTAGGCTTGGCAGAGTTTACAAGCAAATTCTCCAAGCTCTGCCACCCTCCCACCACCCCCTCACACTTAGGGACATGGCAGGAGAGTATATTTCATCTCTTGCACCTTGCAGTTTCCAAGTAGGATGACAAAGTTCTACTAATTCAAGCTGGGACAAGACATATTTTAGACAACTGGTCAGCTAGTTGTGAGAAACACAGCTGGATGGCATGCTATTGCAGAGACATTATGGTGTATGATGGCTTTGCTTCAGAAGTATTTTATGATTTATCTACTAGAAAAATAAAAGTATAATAAATTTTATAAGTCTTTTTTTGTTTTGTTTATGTGTCTTGCCTGTTTGGTACAAACTCCCTTAACAATTATTTTTTGATTATCAATTCAAACAAACATCCAGTAATTGGAAACTGTGTGGTGATGTGGGATCTAAAGATACTGTTTATTGTTTGATGAACAATTTAGCTAATTGATGGGTCAGAATCTACAACAGTAAGATGATGCAAACGTGTCATTTTGATCACATTATTGTACTGTAATGATTTTCCTACAATATATTAAAGATACTCTCTTGAACAATTAAACCTCTATCTCAATGCAAATTGTTTCATGATATGGGAAAAATATTTTTCTATCTTTAGGTAATAACAGAAAAATGTTTCGAGCACAGCTGCAGTTCAGAATACCTCTAACCGACCTCCTGTAAATGGTAAATCTCTGATTACCAGTCTCTCCTTAAATGCAACATCAGGACAGGACTAGAGGGTCGAACACCTTTTGTAACAAAAAAGACCTTGAAGGAGATGGAAATAATTGTCATTACTAAAACATTAGGAATTAAAAAAATAAAAATCCTCAGGGGGAATCCACAAAAACTAAAACAGGCATCCCCTGGGGGTCTCTGATGTGACAATGTTAACCCAGTGTAAAATTATGCTAAAGGACATCCAGCGCTGATGCCAAAATTTGTTTGTAACAAACCATCATTATGTCACATGTCTGTTGTGAGACCAGACTCTCTTGTTGAGGTTAATTAGATGCTCTGCTGGCCAGGGGTTCCAGATCAAAGAACCATAAAAGTTGCATGAATGCTTCTTGTGCCACACTAAACAAAACCAGTGCTGGCAACAGTCTCCCCCAGCCAAAAAAAGCAATATAAACATGCGGTTTCAAAACCTCTGTCCTCCGTATGCACTATTAAATTAAAAACATGAGCCTGGAAGGTCCCCGAAGATCTTTCCTGGTGAAATTGATGAATGGAAATGTCGTCCCACAGCAAAAAAAACTCACCTGCGATGCCAAACTATCCCACAGAAAGAGCCAATGGACAAGATTCCATTTATATAGTAAAACTCAGCTCCACTTCCTCTATCGGGATAGGAGCCTTTGTAGCCCAGGAAAGCCTCATCAGTCCAACTTGGCAGCAGCACTGTGATGTGCTGAAATTTAAGTTGACCTATGTTTACATTTTAATAAATCAGGGGTGAAAAGCTGCAGAATGGACAGATGATGCAGAGAGGAACACAAAAATGTTTCCCCAAGATTTGAGCCATAGTGGAGCTAAAGCTATATTTCATGTAAATACAACAAGAATAAGTATTTATTTGACCAACAACACTCATAGATTCAGATTAGAAGCACGTAGCACATTGATTTTTAGACTCCAGTGCACATTTTTGTCACGTAAGAAAATGCAAACCATATTAAACTAATCCAACAGATGGTATTTCTGACAGATTTAAACAGACTCAAAGCTCAAGGTTACAAAATATACCACTGAGAATAGACCCTGTGAAATTCACGTAACATTAGTTATGTTTGAGTATGTTATACAATATATAATGTGCATTATATATTTTTATATAAAAAATTGGAGCATTAAGTATTTGCTGAGAAAGTCTAATACATTAAATGAAACAGCATTCAATCAAACACGTCACTCTCAAATCAGTAAAATCATGATGATCCAAAAATCAAAGGAACGGTGAAAGAACGGTGAAAGAAATAGAGTCACTCTACAGCATCCTACTAAAACTCACAAAATGAAGAAGCAGACCCCTATGAAACCATTATTTATTAACACAGACCAACCACAACGTTAGTTTCACTGACAGGTGACGTAGATTATGTTTTATTATTCAGTGCTCTGCTGAGAAAAACCTGGATTTGCATCTGTGTAAATTTGACTCTTGCCTCAATGAAGCAACTACTCAGAAAGTGAGAGAAGAAGATGACAGAGTCTGAGCCATTTATGCACAAAACTCTCCAAACACTAGTCTGATAGGATCTAATGGCATCTGTAGATGCGAGCCCAATCCACAAAAACTTTGTCCTGCAACCAGGGGATCTGTCCCTTATGTCCCAGTGCCAGCCACTCTGGCAATCTCTCAGATCTGATTTGTTCAGATCTTAACTTGTTAAAACAAACAGGGACTGTTTCAGCCTACATTTTATTTCATGTCTTTGGATCCCGCAGCACACCTCCTGCAGTAGGATGTGTGACCATATTTTTTCCGACTGCAGGTCTCGCATATGTAAAATAGTCTTGCTACAAGACCAAACCAAGTTTCACAAATTTTTTACCCAGAAAGGAATAAAATCCCTTTCCAGGAACTGGTCTTGGTAATGAGGTTATATTTTTCCAAAATAGCACCATTGTTGCAACTGCACGCACACACACACACACACACGCACACACACACAAACACACGTATATACATATATGACTTAGTTACTTAATTTGCAGTGCAGCAGTGCAATATTTTCAGATATATTTCTTTGTCATCAAAAACAGCTACTTGTTTCTCGTTCCCATCCAAACATTAAAAAATAGTCAGCTGTAATACATCAGGAAGATTTACATATTTTTATTTTCAGTAAAAGTTGTGTTTATGAGGTCGTAAGGACTTTAGCTGCCGTGTCTTGAAAGTAAATCAAGTGGTTGTTTCAAGAAGTAGTTACACACACAACCACTGGGAGCTATTATCCCCCATCCCCTATAAACAAATGAAGAAATAAATAAATATTCAAGAGTATTTAGTCAGCATTTAAGCTTCTTTCATGATGATTACTAAGCAGTGTGTGTGTCTCCCATCTTTCCAGGTCGTTACAGTACCTGATGGCTCAGATGACATGTTCTGAATGACCATCAACAAAAGTTAAAGACCCGTGAATTTATTGTGGAATCATGTTTTTATGGCGGGAAACTGATACTGAAAGTGTTTGCATGTGCACATCAATCACACTGAGATGTACAAAAGTAGAAGCAGGTGGAACCTGGATGAAAGCTAATCCAAAGGAAAATAAGTGTTCTTTTCTAAAGTTGAGAAGTATCAGCAAGTAAAACACAACATTAGAGAAAAGGAGATGATAATCTAGAAATAAAGCACTTCAGAAATCCTCTTTTCGTCTTCACGATGGAACATTAAACCCGGAGCGTGGCCTGCAGTTCTCATCCTTAATGGATTGAGATAATGGCCGGACAAATTGTTCCCAGGCACTGTCTTCACTCTGCCCTACTGAGTTCAGGGATCCGGGGAGTAAAATAATCCGATTTTTTCCTTCCTTTATCTCCCAGACTCGGGAGAAGAAGCGAGGAGCTTTGAAATGCCATGTCTGCTTGTCACGACTCCTTTTGTGCACCATCCAGCCATGTGTAGACCGGGCTTTGGATGCCATCCCTTTTCCAAGGGCTCACTGTCACAGTCTCAAATAAACCTGCTGGAAGTGCCAGCCCTGTCTTCCATTTTTCTGTCGTTTTTTTTTCTTCTCTCTCTTTCTTTCTTCCCCACTGTTTATCAGACTCTAGCCTCTCCCAAAATGAGGAGTCTCTCATGGTTAAGTGGTAGAGTTCATGCTGGGGTTCATGGAAATTCACCAGGTCTCTTACAAACTATTGTGGTGAGAAAAAGCTCGAGTCTGATCATCGGGATTTGAGCCACGCCAGGCTCCCCTGTGTAAGGAATGAGTATACAATGCGTAATAAGCACTTCTGCTGCACGCTAAGTTGGTCCGGTCATGACATCCTTAAGCTGAGTGCTGTGCCAGCTCTCCTGTTACAAAGACAAATTGTGCATGCAGAATTTCCTGGAGTGGCTCCGAAAGCTCTCCCCCAGCCTTGTGGCCAAGCTCTCGATGGGGACTTGCACTTGAGAGATTTAGTGCCATAATTTAGTCCTTGCCCTCATCTCAGCCCCAGCAAAACTCTGCCGAACGCCCTCTAAGCCCTACCTGATTAGCTGAGCGACGGGTTTCCAAGAGGATTTCTTTATGGACAGCCTCGGGGAATGAAGGAGTTGCTGTAATCTCTATTGATAAAACGGAGCCACACATAGGAAACAAGTAGTCCAAACGTTGGGCAACTTGAAGAGATTTCTGGTCCTAATTGCTTTCTGTGTTTTAAGCAGCATCAAGTGAATAATCATGATGTTTAACGGCACCTCTGTTTGTGATAGGTCGTGTTCGGACATGCCTAATGTTATTCTGCTCTGTACATCTCTTCATAAAAAATGTATAAGTTGCATAATATTTACTTTGTCATTTCTACATCTGACATGCTTATAAATGTTTGTTAGGGTCTTTAAACGTCCCATAAAACATCTTTATAGTATTTTATAATCCTCATAAAATAGTGAACCCCAGAGGAAAATAAGGTGAAACATTCTAAAAAGTTGTTTTTTACACTGATGTTTCCTGCATGTCCAAAATATATCAGTTTGTTATTTTTCTAGAAATGATACACAAGATCGTCCCATAGAATCAGCAGCCTCATGTTAAGAGCAATGTTGAGTTTTTAGTTTTCAATTAAACAAACTCACTCCTGCCTCAGCTGTAGGCAGGAGGTGTGAGGCTGTGGTTCAGGGAGCAGCTGCCCCACACCTCCTCCCTACAGATGAAGCATAGCCATGCCCACTGTCGCATCTTACAGTTTAAAACCATAGATTCACTTCTTCATATAAGCCAAATGCACATATGTGTGCAACTATCTACCGAACTCTGTCCGATACCCAGAGACCGTACCTACTTTTAAGAGCAAGCTAAAGACTGAGCTGCTCAAGGAGCAAAATTATGATGTCACCTCTTGTCTGAATTATTGCTTGTGTTGTTCTCACTGCTGATTGTAAGTTACTTTGGACAAACGCATCTGCTAAATGATTTTAGGATAGAATATAATATAATAGAATAGAATAGAATAGAATAGAATAGAATAGAATAGAATAGAATAGAATAGAATGTGCAATAAATTACTTTGTTGTCATTGTGTTTCTCTTTTTCTGTCTCAGCAGCTATCCCAGGTTATGGACCTCTGACCCCTCTTTACTACCCTCTCCACCCCCCATCATTCCAAGTAGACAGCATCCTCTCGGGTTCTGGTTCTGATGCAATTTTTACTTCCTGTTAAAAGGGAGTTTTTCCCTCTCACTATCTCCTTGAATTCAGGTTGGATACCTGAATGAATAAGATTTGAAGCACTGCTATGGTCTCCTTAGCTATGTGATTATTTTGTTTATGAAGTAGTTTCTGTGAACACAGGTTTTCTAAACTGGACATGGGTCATATTATAGATTTGTTTTAATTGGACTGAATTGGACAACTGGACTGCTAAAAAGTGCTTTGAACCTCTTAATCCAATGGGGTCGCGGTTTGGCTGGAGTCTAACCCAGCTATTAGCAGGCGAGAGGCGGGGTACACCCGGAACAGTTCGCCAGTCTGTCGCAGGGCCACATATAGAGGGACAGACAACCACTCACACACACTCTCACACACACTCACACTCACTCCTAGGGAGAATTTAGAGCATCCAATTAACCTCACATGCATGTCTTTGGAAAGTGGGAGGAAGCCGGAGTACCCAGTGAGAACCCACGCATACATGGGGAGAACATGCAAAAACCTCCAGTAGAGCGACACCCAGGAAGGGTGGTAATCTGCCTGGGCCAGCTGAGGTGTGGGAAGACAGGATAAAAGCACCAAGATACAAAACTCCACACCAGATACACCTGGTAACAGGGAAGAAAAGTAGCAGTGTCACATGTCGCACCATAACTAATGGGATGGTTCAGGGTTCATTTACACCTAATAGTCCATTAGACTCAGTAAGACAGGGGCCTCAGTTCAACTGGGGGTTGCAGCATTGTTCTGGTCTGAGTTTGCTTTCACACTGCATTAGTCAAAAAAATTGGACCCTATAAAATAACATATTCATGTTTTCGCCAAAGCCGCTGCATGAAAAATGACTGAACAAAAAAACACAAAGCAAACAACGAAGAAGATAACTGGCTCATCTGTTGACTGATGCTAGACAACTTCTGTTTCCACTACAAGCTTAATAAAATCCTAATGGTCTACATTTTATCAGATTTCTAACCAAATTTGAACATAACTCTTACACATCTGACCACAAGCCACTTCTGTCATCCGTCTCCATGACATTTATGCACATAATTTGGGCTCCAGATCCATCCCATGACGCAGCAAGTGAACTGAGGTTTGTTAATATAAAGAGAGAACAATAAAGATCCCAGGATAGACCCCTGCTGGACGCCAACATTACAAGTGATGGGCCAACTGGTTGGGAGGTAACAAACATTTTAACTGTGGTATATTACTCCCACTAACCGGTTTCTGAAATTGACTGAAACACTGAAATAAGCTCTGAAATCAGAACTGCTCACTAGTGGATGAACTGACTTAACAACCATGACCAACTTAAAACTTTCTCATAGATTTGAGGTATGAGAACGTTTGAAATAGATTTACCTTTTTACATACAAGGTCAGAAGCACTAACAATATGCTTGATGTTAAAGGAAAGTTTTAAATTTAAACGTGAAGTTATGAAGGGTTTGTGCCTGAAACTAATATTCTGCTATGTGTTCTTGTGTGAATGTGGTTACTGTTATGAGGCAGATGTTGTCCTCCTGCCCTGAAAAGATTTCTCTAATAAACAGCAAATCAATCTCTGGCTTTTACCTATAATGTACTTTGTTTGTTATGTGGAGAAAGAGATATATATTAAAAGGCGAAAGTGTCAGGGAAATATTGTTTGAAAAGAACTGCATGGACATGCAACTTGTCACACTACGTATTACTGCCTGAATTTGAGTCTGAAAAATGAGCTTAATCGTCGTGTAGTGAGTCAGAGGGATACAGATAAAGTACATCATGTCATCTTTGCAGTTTTAGTCATTACAATTTTTTCTTCCCTGTACTACCATCCAGATATGCTTTGAAAAACAAATGCAATCTGGAGTTCTACACACAGGGCACATACTGTTCACATGCAGGGATAAATGTACATGCTCATTCCTCATCCACTACGACATCATTCATCCCAATTGGCTACAGTCCCCTGATCAAACAATGTAGCTCATGTGTGATGGGCTGGCCGTGTCCTGAACATGGTGATATTAACGATTCATCTCCCATCTGATACTGTGGGTGGTCCTTATCTCACTGATACATGATTCTTTGTAATTTCCAACCTATTGAGAGATGGCTCATGTGTTTACCCTTCCACTAGATGCTCATCAAAAACCTGCTCTCATAAGTCCCTTCCAAATTGCCTTAATTTCAGCCTGACTGAAATAAGTAGCATTCTCTAGATATTGAGATCCTTAATTATCAAACATTCTGATTGCTTATCAAGTGTTTCAATAACTGCAAGGAAAGAAGTTTTAGAGAAATTCTTTTGAATCAAAAAAGAGAAAGTCATACTTTTTTATATTTCAGACTGCATGAACCTCTTGCCGTCATCACAGTTTCTTATGGCAATAACTGGGAGGAATCCTCTTTTGGAAAGAGGAACTTGGCTCTAATCAGTGACCACACATTTTACTGAGCCACACATCACTCTTATCCCTCTGCTGACTGGAGCAATCTGCACTATTAGCAGTTCTCCTTGTACCTGGACATTGCAGACAAATGAAATTTGGGGATTTAATATAGAGTACATCTTTGCTCAGTCTGTAAAAACCGATGTAAAGTTATTATAATTCAGAACAAATGGCTGCAAATAAGCATGAATCTGAAGAACATAGAAAAGACATGTACGACACTTTCACAATATCTTGTTTCTGTTGCCAAAATTTTTAGTTTCCTTTCACTGGACACATAATTTGGTCCACATTGCTAGTACTGGGTTAGACTGGGTTACTTTTTTTCTCCAGAACTGATTTTTCATTCTTGTTGTCATGGATCAAAAAGGTGATGATAAATTTTGTTCCATATTGACATGACAGCATCACACATTTGCTGCACATCTGTGATGAGAATCTCGCGTTCCTCCACATCCCAAAGGTGGAATATCGGAGTGAGATGTGGTGGCTGTGGAGGCCGTTGGAGTCCAGTCATTGTCATGTTGGAAATGATCTAAACTGTGTGACAACATGGAGCATCATCCTGCTGGAAACAGCATCAGAAGATGCTCCACTGTGCTCAGAAAGAGATGGACATGGTCAGCAGTGATACTCAGGCAGGATGTGCTGGACATGTTGTACTAAGTGGCCCTGAAGTGTGCCAAGAAAATATCCCCCACAGCCATTACACCACAAGCAACCTGAAGCATTGACACCCAGCAGGATGGATCCATGCTTTCATGATGCTTCCAGCAGATTCTGAGCCTAGCATCTGAATGTGGAGCTGAAATGGAGACTCATCAGACCAGCAACGTTTCTCCATCTTCTATCGTCCAGTTCTGGTGAGTCTGTGTGAATTGTAGCCTCAGTTTCCTGTTTTTAGCTGACAGGAGGGGCACCCGGTGTGCTCTTCTGCTGCTGGAGGCCATCGGCATCAAAGGCTGGACGTCTTATGTGTTCAGAGATGGTTCCTCTTGTCTTTCTGTCATCTCCAACCAGTCTGCCCATTCTCCTCTGACCTCTGACATCAACAAAACATTTTGATCCAGACAGCTGCTGCTTACTGGATATTTTCTCTTCTTCAGACCATTCTCTGTAAACCCTAGAGATGGTTGAGTGTGAAAATCACAGTAAATACTCAGACCAACCAAGCTATAATCAAAAATCAGTGGCCAGTTATTGTGGGTAATAATCATTGTTTTTTTCTCTTTATGAAATGCAGCTTTAACCGGATTACATGAAACTGCAAACATGAATTTGTGAAACATTTTCCCAATGGAAATGTTGAAGGTGTGATAAGCAGCTTTGATCTGATTTATCTGATACAAAATTGCCACGATTATTATTATTATTATTATTATTATTATTATTATTATTATTATTTACATTATTATTATTATTATATTTTCAATACTTCATAAGAATTTGCAAGCCTCTTATTAAACATTTTTACTGCATATCTAATACCTAATAGTTCTCTGTTAGACTGTAATGCACCACTGAAATGCTCTTTTCAGAGGGAGAGTTTGATTTATTTTTTCACATTGGCTGTACCTGATGAAAGAGGATGGGTTTGTTGGGACTGGAAAGCTAACTGAAACCACATGCAGAACTCAGGGTGTAATAAAATATTGCTTTGGAGTCAAAGTACATCATTCATACCATTTTACTTTCACCTGTAAAGAAAAAACATCTGCTTATGAATCTTGCTCGCCAAAGACCTAAAGAAAATCTGACGTGGGTTGCTTTAAGGCTCGGCACTGGAAAAAGCTTGCTTCTCCTCTGATAAGGGCTGCAGGGTTGTATCCCCCCCATTTTCTATCAAGTCCAGCCAATCACACCCAGTGCTGTCAGACAACACTGTATGCATATTCCACAAATAGGTCTGTCAAGCTGATTTTAGTCTTTGTTCTCTGTCATACATTTAAGTACAGATTGAAATGCAGAAATATAACTCCTAAATCATATGGTTTGTTCCCCAACCCATCTCTTGCACTACTATTTCAAATCAACCCTTCAGTCAGAGCACTGGGGAGGTATATGGAGGGACAGAGATTTACTACTTGATCTTCAAAAAAGAGGGTCTGTTGGAAGAATAATAATTAAGAAATTGGAACTGGACAGGTTTTAGTGCCACTATCACAAAATCACAATACTCCATGAACTGGAAGACCAATTTCTAATTTCCCCTTTTTCTTTGACAAGAAAAAACAACAAACTTCCTGCTTCTTGGGTCCAAACTCTAAAGTTTGTTCCGTTTTATTTCCCCCTGTTGCACCTCTCATATAATCCATCCTAATTTTCCTTTGAGTTGCCAGTTATCTGGCACTTACTGGGATCAGTTAGACTATTTTTCTTTTCTAAACCTCTCCTCTTAGGTTTCCTTTTGGCTTTACTCACCGTACAAGGCACTGCTCCCTGATCTACCTTCTCTATGCCTTTTTTACTCTTTATTTTTGGCAGTGTCATACAGCAAAACCCTCATCCAAGGCTTCTTTCTCCAATCAATGACCTGAGACGGGAGATACATGTCCAAACACAGTGCAACCTCATCTGTACATTGTGGCTAATAGGACTATTGGAGGGATGTTTCCAATAACACAGGCACAGCTCTGAGTAGCCACAAGGGTTGACAGGGAGGTCGCAGAGACCACATAGGAAAGAGAGGGGAATGGTTATGAGAGGAAGGGTAAACAGGGGGACAAACTTTGTATCCGCTTCCTTAGAGTTGGTAGATACATGCTGCTTACAGATAGAGGCTAGATGTAATCACAGCTAACTTAAAGAACCAGAGTTCATAAATCCCTGTGCTAAAGACCATATTATCATTACTGAAAACTTCCACAGTGCCAGCAATCCTTGGAGAAAAGGTAGAGGCAGAGGTTTTTTCTGGGACATAGGCATCTTTACTCATTTACTGTCTAGGCCTTGAACTTAATCATTCATGCTTCTTAAGAAAGCATTAAACAAAGTACCCAACTCATGGGATGAAAAGGTTTTGCGTGGACAAATATTCAACAACTTGGACAAGAAGCATGTGTTTCTGACAATATATGAAGAAATGAGGGAGAAAAGAGTTAGTGGTAATAACCAGGAAAATATCAGCATAGTGTGCAGTGTGTGCAAAAGATAATGAGGACAAATGAATCCAGATGATCCTGAGGGGTGGGTCTTCAGTTGATCTGTCTGTTCAGTTCAGAAAGCCTCGGTTATAAGATTGTGAGGCTTAAATGATATAAAATGAATGCATCAATACATATAGCACCATAAAGGTCAACTAAAACTGCAAAAACAGAATTTATTACTAATAGTACTTTGAAGAAATCCTATCCTCACAAATCAAACTGAGCTGGTTTTTGGCATGTAAGCTGGGGTTGCAACAGAACAACACAGCTTTATTTTCAACCAGGTGACATCGCAGTACTAAACAGGACAGACTGAGCTCCTCTGAGGTAAATTATATTCTGTATTATCTGCACTACTCATCACTGTTTTGATGCCATTTTTTTTACATTTTTCTTTTGTCACAGCCAAACAGAAAACGTTCAAGTAGACACATGCCTGCCTTTGAGAGTGGGGGTGTAGGTGGGGGATTAGGGAGTCCTTCTTCAGCTGACCGCTATCATTGCAAGCTCTCCACATGATCACTGCTCTGAAGGGACTTAAAGTCGTTCGGCCCTTAGGGCTCCAAGCCTATGTTTATGCAGTGCATCTGGATGCAGCAACTAACAGAAGAACTGGACTGAAAATCAGTGGCAACAGGTCTGATGGACGGATGCCAGAGCACCAACCTCAATGTTATCCACATGGGTCACATCCAGGGCTCTATTAACTCATGCCAACCACGAAGTTCAGAGAAAAAATAATTTTGCTTAGTATAAATGACAACTTCCTGTCTAGTTCAGCAGATGATGACTAAAGTAAACTATATCCTTAAGTTGTCCCAGTAGGACCGCTGTAGCTCAGGAGGGAAAGAAAAGTTGTCTACTAAACAGGAGGTCAGCAGCTCAATTCCTCTGAATATATGTCGAAGTATCCTGGGGCCAAGATACAGAACCCTGCGATGCCTCCTGGTGTGTCTATTGGGAGTTTGAGTGTATATAGAAGCATGATGTAGGTGCTGTTCATTCAGTGCATGTTTCAGTCTGTTTTCAGTGACCTTGCAGATGCATACCCCAATGATGCAAACAGATGAGTACCACTGAAATCATGGCCGCAGAGTTTAGCAGTATAGCCCAAATGCAACTAGTATAAAGAATGAAGGAGTAAATGTGTGTGATGTCCACGAAGACCACCACCATATACCGCGCTGTCTCTTTGTCTCTTTCTAGTGTACATTATCATGGTCTCCTCCACCATCGCCATATTTGCTGTTGTCTGGAACTGACATCTTTGGACTGCCTTCTGATGGATGAATCGCCCACCAATCATGCCAACATTGAGGATGCAGTGAAGTATATGGACAGTGACATTGGTTTTAAATTTCTAGCACATAGAAGGACATCAAATACCCTTAACCTTCAGGGTTTTGGGTACAGACTGTTTTTGACTTTTATGTCAGTTTTATACTTCAGCTTTAAAAAAAAAGTTTAAAGTTATTTTCCAGTTGGATATACTGTACTGTTTTCAAACACTGGACCTAAAATCAAACTAAAAACATAAAGGTTTTTTTTGTGTGTTAAAACCCCAAACATGTTAAACAAACCATTTTAAAATTTAGAATGCATTCAAAAATAGTTGATTTAGTAAGATTACGTACAAATTCAGTGAACAATAAAGTTATAAATGAGTTATATATGCAGAAAATATCTGATATGGTAATCAGATGTTTCTATTAGATGCTACTTTTTTTTTTCCAATCCAAAAAACAGTCATTTTCAATTAAAGACAGAGAGGACATAAGAGATCTGACATGTCCAGAGTGTATTAGTCCCTCTATCCACCAGGGGTCAGCACTTCAATCTGCTTTTGGTAGATTTTGGTCCCTCCCACAACTTGTCTTCTATCTCAGCAACCAAATCTGTCACGTCATATCTTTTGATTAGTCGAGGTGTGGTGCATATTTTCACCTATAGAAAGTGTCTGTTATTTCTAAGCTTTTTTTTCTTTCAAATAAGCACTTTCCTTAAAATCAGAGATTCTTACTCTTTCTTCTAGTACCAAAACGTGCCCCAAACATAACAATGACATACACGGAAAAAGTATGCTGTAGATTGTATTTTTGATCATACTCTGGCTGTTCTTGGTCTATCAATACAATTTAAAACTGGTATAGTTTGTTTCACTTAGTGAACAATGAGTGTGTACTAATCTGCTGATTCTTTTAAGGATTTTATTTTTTATGTATTTGACATTATTAGGGTGGTTTTAAAGACACACTACTTAACTTTTGCCTCAACCCATAGGAAAGCAGTGTAGCTCATCTGTTGCTCAATCTTGTCTCTTGAGATCAGTTTGAGCTTCTCATGTTCACATAATTCTGTGAACATTTATTTTCTTCTTTCTTCACTGACAGAACTCAGAAAATCAGGCAGTCATCAGTGCTTCCAAGCCAGGGACAGGACATGTGTCCTCATTGTGTCCATGCAAAGATATAAACACCATGATCCTCTTCTTCACAGTCAGTCAAAAAAACCTGGATGATGTCATTTCACATCTTAAAACCACCACTTGCTGACTTGACATGCTGCCAACAGGGTTTTTCAAGAGTAATTCAGAATGCATGGCCTCTAATATTTTACAGACTGTAAACATGTCCCTCCTTTCAGGTGTCTTCTCTCAGAGCCTAAAAACAGCCGTCATCAAGCCTCCTGAAAAAGAACAACTTAGACCCGTCCTGCATGAGCAGCTACAGGCCGATATCAAACCTCCCCTTAATTAGTTAGATTCATAGAAAAAGCTATTTTCCAACAACTACACAGCTTTCTGACACTAAATAACTGTTTTGATGTCCGAGCTACCTGATGCATCGCAGTGCTGCAGAGCATTCTGTCCGTCAACGCAAGTTTAAGAAGCGCCGCAAACGGTGAGTTTTTCGCATTGTAGCGCAAAAAATATCAAACATGTTTTATTTTCGCCTCAAGGCCTTGTGAGGCAGAGAACTTACCAAAAATGAGGCGCGCACACCGCGAGTTTTCTGCTGAGCACGCAGTCTCAAATGACTTCCAGCTCAGCAGATAGCTCTCGTGTGCTGCTGGCTTGAGTTTCCTTTTTTCTCGCGATCACAACTCACCACACACGGAGCCTAGAGTTTATCTGGCAACAAGCCTGAACAAGTATCATGGAACAAACATGTGCAATGTGCTTGTTGTTTTGTTTTCGGTCAGACTAGATGCGGTGTGGCGTTGTAGTTTTCTAACTTGATGAGCTGTTTGCAAAATCATGGAGAAAAACTATAAAGGGCTGGCCTATAAGGAACGACCATTAATCTTGCGATAAAAAAACTCGCTGTTAAAATGGATTTCAGTTACTGCCATTAATGAAGCGTTTAACTGACAGCACTAATTTAAACCAATCACAGATTAGAAAAAATATATCAACCAAATGTCAGACACCGGATGGCAGTAGAGGGGGTTGTCCTGATGTCTGGTTCAGGAAAAGTTTATCTATGTCGAGGCGAATACAGGAGCAGGGAAACATTCAGTTCCAGCTGTGTTGCATTTCTATCATGATGACTTGATGGTTAGAAACACGGCTGTTTATACAAGTTTTTACTCAGATATTTTGTGATCAAGCTGAAAAGATGCCATTTTTTAGTAGAAAAAACAAACTGACTGTGGATATTCTCTACCTATGATTCATGCTGCCATTTGCAGATGGTGCTCATTACTAACATGTACAGTAGGACCATACATAATATATCTCAGGAGAGATATCAGTCGCAATTCAGTCTCTCAACACATACACAGAAAAACACATGGATTTGGTTTTTCAAAAAAGAAGACAGACTTGACTGAAATTCGATAATGTCAGGTTGCCTTCTTTGTCATAGCAGAAACTGAATGTTACAAAGTGCACTTGTATTTATGCCCGGGCGAGGAAGACAGAGACAATACAGTGACGTTGCGGCATGTTTTAATGTTTTAACCATGTGCTGGAACTATTGAAGTCGCAGGGGAGATGTGACATATTACATCAGAGACTATTAAGTTACCCATGTCTTTTTGCTGAATGATTCTCTCTGTCTGTCGCTATGATGGAGGGTGCCTGTTTGTTTCTGAGAGTGTGTGCCCCTATGGTTTCTCATGCAGGTAGCCCAAAGGAAGAGAGAATGGAGCTCATTGACAAGACAGGGGAGGAGGGGGAGGCAGCCACCATCTACTGCCTGTTCCTGGGCTCATTCTGTAATGAAATGGGCTGTGTCATGGAGGCCTTGTCCAAACAATGGGCCCATTCAACCTGGAGAGGAGTCTCTGTCAAGACTGGGCTGAATATGATACCTCTAATTCAGGGCTGCAGTCCTCCTTTCTCTCTATCTTACTATTTTTTAACCTGGCTGCTGTCGGTTTTACACATTTCCTTCTCTTTCATGTTCTCTCCCCTTATTCTTCATTTTTCTGCCATCTCTTTTTCACCTATCTTAAAGAAAGAAATAGTATGTATGGCTCCAAAGACTATGATTTCAGTTTTTTCCTCATTTAACTGAAGAAAGTTGTGACACATCCTGTCTCTAATCTGATCAATGCATGTGATCAGAGATTGGATCGAACTATAGTCTTCTGGGGCCTCATTTATCAACCATGGGTAGAAAGGGTTCCAAATTTGTGCATAGGACTAAAATTTAGAATGTGCCTAAGTACAAAAAAATCCGGATTTATCAAACGTGCGTGCGCACAGCTGTAAGTACTTTCTGATGATAAATCCCACTTGTTCTAAATCGCCATGCTCGTGCCCAACCATTGTCATTTGCATGCAGAAACGCCCTCATTTACAGTAACCATACTGTACACTAATCACGCGGAAGTCGCACTTGTTTCTCCTCGGAGTGGTGGAGAGAAAGAGAAGGAATTTCTTACGAAGATCTCATTAAAAGACATGTGAAAATAACGCAACGTAAATAAACGCTGCAGAGAAAAATTAGAGCACTTACTAGTATGAGATCAAGACAAGATCTTTGTCATTAAAAAAAAGAAAGAAAATTATTTTAGAATTACATAAGATTAAGAAAAATATAAATCTTTTAAAACCTGCTGCACTTTTAAAACGCGTCGTATCTGTCGGACAGAACCAAAAGAACTTCCTCCTTAATGTATTTTTATCCTGAAGATTGTCTGGTGTTACATGTTTAAAGACAGAGGAGAGCGGATTTGGCATAACTTGCATGCGTATTCCACCATTATTACTTATTGAATTATTATTATTTTTCACTAAACATAATTAAAAGAATGACTGGCAGATGCAGCAAAACCTGCAGAAATGACGCTGTTTCCCTGTTCTACCTCTAGGTTTTGTACACACGCATAGAAAATGTTGTGGTTAAAGGAATACTCCGCCCTCAGAATGATGTGCCTTCATTTTGTACTCAGCCTCATGCTGATTAACATTCTGGAACACTTTTTTGATGTTCATCATGTAGCCAGAGATATCGTGAGTTTTTCGTTTTGAGGAAATTCCCATAAAGTGATGTTGAATGGGGCCCGGTCAAAAAAGTCCACAAAAACTTGGCAATATTCCTCCATGCTGCTCTTCCAATGTAATCCAAGGGTTCTCAGTGGGCAACGTCCATAGTTTACTCGAAACAACTTCATTTAGTATATATTTTTCAGCATAAACCGTAGCATGTTTTAGTTCCTGGATGATGTCACCAAAGTATGGTGGCCACGGTAGACCAAACCACACGGGAGTGCTTACAGAGATAGGGGCTGAAAGATATCTTTATCAGATATCTGTTTACATTGGAAGGAGTTATTAAACAAAACAGCCACACCTCGTTCATCTAGTCTTGATTTACTAACAAAAGTAAAGTTTGGTGGAGTTGCTTCAATCAGAACTGACTCATTTTCTCTGTCTAACCAGGTTTCTGTTAAAAACAAGAAATCAAGTTTGTGCTCTGAGATAAAACCATGGATCAGGAATGTTTTTTCTGTCAAAGATCTGATGTTTAGTAAAGCTAGCTTCAGTGTGCTAAGAGCATTATCTGTCCAGTTTTTGTAATGAGCAGGCTGATGAGCAAAAATGTATTCAGAGAATAAGGTCAACTGAACTTCTCTGCTCCTCTGATTGGAGGGAGTGGACCACTGATGAATATCCAGGGACCCATGCAGCTGATTAAATCCAAGAGTTCAGTGAAATCCTGTTTCAGCACCTCACTTTGTGCACCTCAATATGGGTCTACGCAGGCCCATTTTACATTTTCAAACAGCTTCATTAAAACCTAATGTAGTTTTGGTACATGCATGATGCATCAAACATAACACAAAAATCTAATCCCAATGTCCAAAACATGTCTGAAGTCAAGGTTAAAGCCCTTAAGTACTTTGTCAAAACTCATAATGGTTAAATTCATGACTTTGGCTTTAAAATGACATCCCTGGATAACACAAACCCCATGATAGAGGATGTTTGGAGATTGATTTTCTTCTTCTTCCTGGTGCAAAAACCTTTTGATGAGGATAACAGTAGGTGAAACAACTATCCTATGAATTAAATCAGCTGGATGTCATCTTTTATGATATACTGTACGTCTACTTGGATTTACTCAATATATGCCTTTTCCTCTCTGTATTTTTCTGTGTGTGCCGGAGAGAGGAGTGAGGGGCTAACTTTTGTCAAGTGGGGTTGCATTTAGAAAGCCTCAATTACACAGTCAGGCTCCTGGAGACACTCATGCTATTTGTTTGGAGAGTTTTATCAGCATGTCAGACGACCATGAAATGGACTCCTAATTAAATAGCGGAGCTTGGCTGCTGCAGCACACCACTTCTGCAAACAGTGAAAAATAAACACCCATAAAGATAGGCAGTGAAGGCTATTAATACAGAGATGTAGGACACCCTTTGTCAGCTCATACAAGTGTTTAGTTGATGATTTTACTTGATAACTTGTGAGAAACATTTGGTTTGTTGAGTATTTTGTGATAGTTTTTCCTGTAGCCTACATGTAGGTTTATAATATTTTTTTAGAAAAAACTGAAACTATCAAATTATGGTGAACCATTGTCCTCCCTGCTATGTCACACAAAATCGATCCCTTGTGCTGTTTTAATAAAACGAACATTGAAATGCTAAAATGGTGCCATTGCTTATCTGTTGCAGTTGGTGAAATATAAAACCACAGCGGAGCTGTTTGACAGGGTTTAACAAAGATGCAACAAGCTGGAACAGTGTAATCTGATCTCAGATTGTATAAAGAAAGGTCAACTGCACTTGTCATTATGCAAAAAAGAATGGTGGCGATCTCCCCAAACCACCTCCACCCCTCAAAACCCATCTTTGTTGGAGGTAAATGGTCTTCACAGTAAATGATGGTTTACCAGACACTGTACGCTCCCCAGAGGGCAGTGTTAGAGTTAATTTACAGTCAGGCAGACCTGTGGGAGTGTTGTGAGGAAGATACAACTCCTTTCATTTTCCTATACCATCAGTCTCGAGTTACATTTCATATTGTTTTATTTTTACACACGTATATTTCACATGTTTCCCTCCCCCTCCTGTCTTGTTGTCTGTTTAGCTGAGCCCTTTGGACTGGTCCAATTCACTTATTTTGTGTATGTGAGAATGAAGATAGACCAATTAACTGATGAACATGTGGTAGAAAATACAGTGGCTAATATCTGGCATACACAAACCTTTAAAATCTTAGTGTGTGTGTTCATACATCGGCCTCTGTCAGGCACAACCTTTGCACATCTCCAAAGTCAATTTTATAAGTCAGAAACACAAGTTAAAGTTGTATCAAGGTGGATGCTGACTCTCTTTTTTAGTCTGCATGACATGGTCTCCGTGGTTTCCAGAAACAATTTCACATTTTCACCAATCTGACCACAGAACATTTTTCTCTTTGATCCAGAGAAGACAGTTTTGACCTTCGACCTTGTCCACACAGAGATTCCTCCTGATTCTCTTTATATTCCACCATTTGTTATGTCAAATATCATAAGGAGAATCAAAGTCTTCACAATTAACATCAAGAAGCATTTTTTCCTGAAACTTAGAGTTGGACTGCTGATTGGTGAACTGCCCATCTGAGAGACTCTACTTCTCTGATATGCTTTTTCTATACCCAGCCATGATACTGACCTGTTGCCGGGTAACCTAGTTAGATGTTAAATGTTTCTCCAGCTGATTTGTGCGGTGTACTTTCCCAGCCTCTTCTTTCCCTGTTAAAACTTTTTAGAGATGTGTTTCTGCCATCTAATTTGAATGAGCTAATCTGTTTCGCAGATCATTGCGCTCTGTTATTTGGAAGTGTGGTTGTATAACTGTACCCTCTGGTGCAAAAGACTTATTTTTGACTGATTTCTATCTTTAATAAATGGGTTAATATAGCTTCTGCTGTATGTGGGTGCATGCAGTCTGAGTTATGCACACAAACAAATGAAATGAGTTCAGTCAGAACACACTGTGACAGCACATTGTACAAGGTGAAAGGTGAAATCCTCCAGCAGACAGTTACAGTAGTTCTATGGAATGAGGCTTGTTCTGGCTTGTAAGAAATTTTGCGTGCTCATTGCTTTTATTCTCCTGCATTCTCTTCATTTTTGCTCATGTTAACAGTATCTTCTCAACAGTAACCTCCAGTAATTGTAGCGTTAAATGCCTCTTCTAATTATAAAAGCCAACGGAGCACCACCCACCTTTATATTTACTTGATTTTAGGCCAAGGTGAGAAGACCTAACTATAAATTAATCAGTCTCTG
>JAVQJG010078830.1:0-12572 GCA_036024015.1 Craterocephalus amniculus | reverse complement strand
TTTGTGTGTACATGACACAAATAATAACAATTTCAGACAGAATCCTCACAGACAGGATTAGCCATGTAAGCCACAAATGGAAGAAGAAGAGAAAAAAAAAGAAAATAGATTTGGTTAATTCTACACAAAAGGAGTGGCAAGAAGAAAACTTATAATATCCCACCCCATTTTACCATCATGCAACTCAAAACTTATCAATTCCTTCCTTAGTATAAACATTCTTGTAATCTTAACAACGAGGGAGAGACAGAGAGAGAAAAAAAACAACAACAAAAACAGAGCTAAGAAACAGGAGGAAGATTGATGAGTACTATATACAGGAGTGCTCACTTTACTTTAAAGGAGTGACCTGTCCACAAACACATCCAAGTGAAGTAGCTATAGACACAGCACAACACATAAATTATTATTTATTTTTATTAAATAAAGTAGATATAAAAGTTACAAAAAACAGGAATACAACCTCCATGTTGTTCCTTTCCTGTAGGCTTAAAATGAGTTTAAAATCCCCCTGAGACCAAACCTGACAGCTCGGCATGACACATTCTCACCAGGAATATTAAATACACGGCTGAATTGAAACAATTATTTTATGATCATTCATTTTTATTTTTCATGTCTTCCTTATTATTAGGAAAGTCTACTGCTGACATTTTTTCTGTCCAGTTCAACAGATCACAAAAATACAGTGAAATTTAAACAGTATTTGATTCCTTATTGCATGTCTGTAGGTTATTAAACAAAATAAGGTTAAAAACACAGTATGGGAAAAGAAGCATCTAAAAAGAGCTTAGTACTACTTTCAAACATCACTGATTCCCTGAAAGGAGGATAGCACAAGTTCTACCTTTATTCCAGAAGTTTGCCCCCTCAGGCGACTAGTGTATGCGACACCAATGTTGTGTATGCGCATGGGCCACTTCGATTTCGACTATGTTGGTCTTTGTTTACCTGCACTGCACACAGTCTGAGCACAATGCACAATAAATAAATAAAGCATAGCATAGCTTGCATATGGGTAGCTGAATCAGGCTTTTGGCTTTTATTAGCGGTACAGATTAGCACTGCAATGTATTCTGATTTCCGTCATACATATCACATTTACCTTTTTAGTAAGCAGAAAGCCAGCTGAGGGTCCTGTTTTATTCCCAGAGCAGATTGGAGCTCTCTCCATTCAGAAAACTGCTCCGATGTTGACTCTTGTTTTAGTCCTGCACCAGTCAGACTCCAGTTTGGCTCTTTTCATCACACTAGAAAAAGTTTTTCTTTTCTTTGTCTTGTGTTGGTGTATGACAGGAAATTGTGCCCACCGGTCAATTTAGTGTTATCAGAGTTGCCCTGAAGATTTGAGCCTGAATCCCTCTCATTGAGCTGCAGAAACAGGACTATAGAGGCAGCTGAGGTGAATAGAGATCAGCTCATCCTACACATCAGGCAATTGTAAGAGGATGTTGGGGAAAGAAAATAATAGTATTTAGCATTGCAACTTGTGCAATGCACCTTTAAAGGGCTGATGAATAAGAGGTTTGCAGAGATATTTCAAGCAAGGTGTCTTGATTCAGAATGGGCAATCAGCACCCACCACGTCTCCGGATATAACTGGGTGCACATGGGCAATATTAAAAAAAAGTTACAAAAAAAAGAGATATGAATGTTAAGATCTTTTTTTTTATTAAAAAAAGAAAGAGGGAAAACAACTGAATGTGGATAAAGGTACAAGTAAAAAGAGGGAAACAGCCAGAAAAGGTCAAAGTAAAGCAAAAGAATTCTCTGACAGTTTTTGGCAGAGGAGCAAAGTTTAAGACCCCTGCAGACTTTCCATAATTTGACAAGAAGAGGAAAATTGAGCCAGACTGAACAGAGTCAAGTGTTCAGTGTCATTTTAGGTGGTCACACTCAACAGTGTAATTTGAAAAATTGACTAAAGATGTGCAAGTTGGCACATGAAATAATTACTGCAATTGTCTCATTATACAGCAAATAAAAACTAATAAATTAAGCGTTATTGAAAAATCAGTATATCTAGCGCAGTTTGCCTTGAATCTGCCCTGGGAGCGCTGCAATGCAACTGAGATGACATCCTGGATAGAGCTGAAGCCTCAATATCACACAGTACTTTCATTGACAGTAATGGCACTTCACTGAATACTGACCCACAGTTAACTCCTGAAGTGTCTCACTTTGACTATTTGTCCTAATTTAAATGAACAACCACAGAAGTGGTATTATTCAAAGAGTCCCAACATTTTTTCTTCACCATTATCATGTGCTTCATTATTTTGAATAATGTGTCACACTATAAAGGCAAAAGCAAAGTGTCTGATGTATGAAACATAGAGAATAGAGATGTTGATGTGTCAGCTCAAATGCAAAAGACAAACTGGCAATAGCTAAGGGAAATTTTAGTGTTATAAAGGAAGCAAAGGATAAAGGTATAGTGATAAACTATGACGACAGAACGGAACCGAAGCATGCAGAGTTGCAGAACAGCCTGGAGATAGAGTGTGGAAGGTGAATGAAAGCTGATCAAGCAGGTAACAGAGTGGGTTCAACAGCAGGGCAGACTACAAGGTTAATGTGGCAGGCTGAGATACTGTCCTGTAGAGATAGATGTGTTGGTCATGAAGAAAAAAAGAGTATGTTTTAGTCCAAGCTGTAATCTTTTTTCCTAATCTTAATGAAGTGATGTTATAGCCTAAAGACAACCAGGAGATGATAAAGATTCATTGTAACATGCTATGTTGTTGTACAACCGCAACATCTGCAAAAAGGCATCCAAGATTGTGGCAGTTGCAATAAATGGGAGGCCACATGAGTGCCATCCATCCATCTGCTGTACCACTTAATTCAATTCAAGGTTGCACATGGGCTGGGGCCTATGACAGGAATTATCAGGCGAGAGGCAGGGTACACCCAAGACAGGTCGCCAGTGCATTGCATGTACATGACACTGGCAAATGTAACAATCTGAATCAGAGAGCAGAGGAGAAAAAAAACAAGTTGACACTTGATGAGAGGCAGGTGTGTGGGCTGATCAGTGACTGGGGCTTATGTAATTATGAGTAGAGAAGTGCCAACTCCAAAGACACAAAGGCCCAATCCCAAGCTGCCCCCTACACACTAAAGGCCTCTACATACACCGCGAGAATGTTGTTCTTGCTCTTGAGGGTCCGATACCACAATGACGCCATTTTGTTCTCGCCGGACGTGAGTGAGGACACTTCTTGCCACATCAAGCTGACCAAACTTTTTTCTCAAGAGGCTCCGAGAAGTGTTGTGTGATTGGTCGGACATGTGAGGTAAGGCGTGAAACGATGAAGTGGGACATAGTGATTCATTTTTAATGTTACGAGGATGAATGAAAAGCTGATCGAGGTAAAAAGAAAGTACAAAACGTTCCAGCCCATGTTAAATAAAGACACGGATACTGCCGCGTGCAAAGTCCTGCACTGTCACCTAACAATTTTCACGTAAAATAAAAACTAAGCAGGTCAAACGGCTCATTACACATAGAGACAAAGACAGAGGAAACAATACACAGATGAGAGTTACGTATGTGTCATGCATGTTTGTCAAACTGTCAGAAAATCTCCAGGTTCAGGACTATAAAGTGAAAGTAGAAAATCTTTCTTTATGCTGATGTTTGATTTAATGTAAAAACATTTATCATCATTCATCCACTAATTTGATTGGAAAATATCAGACAGTAATTGAGTTGAAAGACTTGTGGAGTGGCTTGTAAATTCTGAATTTGTGATGTTTTATGGACAGTGGGGGAAAAAGAGGCAGATGGTCGGCGTTGCAACCTGAGCACAACGGTACACTGCATGGAAAATTAGGCTTGCAGATAAAAAAGGAATGGTGAAAATCACAGGGCAGAAGTGGGTATACAAGTGCTGACTGAAAAATAAGTGTATATACTACGTATACCTGTGTATACGCTTGAGATCGGGCCACAAGTGCAGTGACCAACAGATATCACAAGGGAAGGGAAAAGTAAAGGAAGACGACTGCAACAGCCTAAAACGAAAAAGAGAGAAAGAAAATGACTTCATAGCTTAATAATTCTTCTCATCCAAAAACTAATGTTTGATTTGACATTTTGAATTCAGCCCCCACAGTAGAGCTTACCGCTACCAAAGTCAGGTCATCTTTTATTTATGACATTTGAATTTCTGCAACACTTGTATGTTTTTGACAACAGATTCAATCCATTCCACCAGGCTGAAATCCTGTGTTGCACAACAGTTGTTCTGCCAGTTTTCAAAGACAAGTCTTTTCAGATGGTCTTTGCTGTAGGGGTTGTGTTGCTCCCTGCTACAGCTGAAAAACTTCAAAGGTGTTTTCTGCCCAGGTAATAGTTTTACCAAATTTTCTTCTTCCGAACTTAGTGATTTAAGCAAATACCTTGCATCATTATCATGTTTTGTTATTATGTTATTTTTCCAGGTTTCTGGACACCAAGAGTAATCTTGACAGCTTGTAATTTGGCATTTTGAAATTCATTGATGTTTCCAACAACTCTCTCACACATTCAGCTTAACATAATCATATTACCACCTCTGTACTTCACTTTTATTTCAATCAGGTTATTGAGTTTTATAAAGCCTTTCTGTGTGGTCTTCACACAGTTTCTTTTTCATATGATTTGCACTGATTTCTGCTGTAGATATTGTAGAAAGCACAGAACATCTGTGAAAGAAGAAATTAACTCTTTCTTTTCCTTTGCTTTGTGACATGCCCTCTCTTCTGTTGTCGGTATAGATCCAGTTGCCATTTTCTGTTTCTAGCTGTAAATGGTACAACATCAGATATCACATGAGCGCATGGCTTTCCTGTATGTTTTTATGGTGACGGCATGTTTTAACTTGAAACTTAAGCCATGGAAGTTGTGATATTGTTTACTGTCAGCTTGAGGACTGCATCCCTGTGATGGAGACAAAGCTCAAGGATAAACAGAAATGTGTTGTCTGTCCTTCTGTTACAATCCAAATATATTTCACATTATGCAAGCTTTCTTGGTTGTCCAGGTGATGCCGTCACCTCACTCAAAAATGCCCCGTCTCCATTCTCAAACACTGTCACGACTCCATTGTTGACATCTATCAACGCTGGACAGCGAGTGCACTATCCAAAAGGAAAAGCCATTAGCTGCAGTGAATGACTTAACGCACTACTGCAGTCCATATTTCAGAGACAGATGTTGCCTCTTCTTCTGCACCCTTCCTGCTGGATCCTGAGTGGGCTTCAGTGAGAGCTAGATCCAAGTTTTCACCTCCACACCAAACCCCTCCAGTCTTGAGACACCATTAATATTATCTAAGGTGGTCTGGGAAGAAAAAATCAGGCCGAGCATAGTGCCACTGAAGTCACATCCTGAGATGTCTTAATCATTTCTCTACACTTCCTGACGAAGGCCCTGACCAGCCGTCTGACCCTGAAGACAATCCACAGTCGCTGGATGGTGCAGCTGTGTCTTTGCCACCTGAATATTGCCACATCAAAAGAACCTCACTGGGTTCTCCTGAAGCCACTGCCTTAGGCTTCTGATAGGGCTGTGACCTAGAGGTGCTCTGAAAGATTATGGTCCTTCAGAACCAACTTCAACCTCCCAGCTGGGAATGACGCAAGCCTTTCACCATTGTAGCCTCTCACTGGATCCTCTCCTCCACTGCCGGTGAGCACTACTGTAAGTCTCTTCAGAAAAATAGACTAGCAGCCTGTCCAGGGTCCTGCCTCTTGCCTAATGGTTGGCCTTGACAGCAAACAGTTAGCCAGTCCTGTTCACCATCGACGGTTGTTTCCCCTCTTCGAAACTGATTTTTGGTGAATTAGAAACATTTGTTTAATCAACGCCGTCACCCTCTGCCTCCCCACTGAAAAAGCCGAAATTTTGAACAAACTTCCTGTCATCTCTCTCATCTTCCATAACCAGAGTTTTAGTTCATTCTGGGACAAATGACATGACTCTCCAGTAGTCTGAGGTATCTAAAAATGATTTCAGCCGGCTCCTCAAATTTTTTGCAACAATCTCTGGCCCCATTCCCACAGCAGCTGCGGTGCTGGCCATTTTTGCAGTTTTCTGTCTCCACACATAGCTGCAGTCAACCTGTAGAACCTTGAATGTTGGTTGGATTTGAATTGTCTTTTTTTCATTAGAGATATGATTAATTTAAGCAGTCGTTGTAGTAGGACACTGATTGCACATTTTTAGCAAGTGGTGCAGTCCTACTTATGTGACTTTTCCCTTTCTTCCAAATCACAACAATTGAATCATCCAAATCACAAATAATTTTAATGTACCTTATCACACTAGAAAAGGCAAAGTAGCTGTTAAAGCCAATTCAAGTTCCACTTTGTTCAAGATTTGCAATAAAGATAAAAGTAAACATTTTCTGACATTCAGTATAGCCTTCAGCTCCTTGGTGGAATCAGAAGGGTTCTCTCAATTTTTTTTTTCTGAACTCATTCACTGTCTCAATCATACCCTCATTCTGATTGTAACTTAGGGCATTAACAAAGGACACTTGGTAGTACTTCTTGAGAATACTCTTCTATCATCATCATCATAATGATGATGATAATGTTATCATTATCATAATTAATCTGAATAGCATTAATTTGGCTTTCAGTCATACAGTGAATTTAGGAGTTAGGGCCTCTTGTATTTAAGCCTTTTTCGACTCACTTCCTTAAACCAGGGTCTGCTCTGTCTGGAGGGAAATATTGGTTACCCTAAATATCTAAATACTACTTAACCTGATATCAAATTATAATCGTATCTCATATTTATATCATATAACACCAATCCTCAGATTTTTACACTGGCTTCCTGTTTGTCAAAGAATCAACTTTAAAATCCTGCTGTTAGTTAACAAAGCACTGAATGGTTTAGGGCCACACTATTTAGGAACTTCTGGTTTGTTACGAACCAACCAGATACTTCAGGTTATCAGGGTCAGGCATAGACTGTAAAATAAATGGACAAACCATAAAATCACGTGACCCATAGGGTTCTGATGAGCTGAAATGACAGCTCCTTTCTTCCTCATCTTGGCACCATCATGAGTCTCGTGACTGCCATAAAACCCCAAAACAGAAATGTAAAGTGAAGCCCTATTTCTTCTTCTTAAAAATACGCTCCCTTTTCCCAACTGTTTCAAGTGAAATAACTTCTTTCTCATGAAAATTGCCTCTCTCACACACTTGTAGAATACCATGCACACATACAAGTCAAATGGGGTGTTGGCTGCAGTTACCCACACTGAGTCAGATTTTGTAAAGTCGCTTAAGTCCCTTTAAGTATAATGCATGAAAGGATTTCAGTACAGTGTGTGAGATGTAATTTCAGTATAGACTAATCAGCCGGTCATTTTGTGTGTACTCTGCTGCCATCTTTGTGGTGACCAACGGGCATCTGTTGCCATCTGCTGACACTGACAGCAGAAAGAATATCTGGACTGACAGTTAGACAGCGGCCCACGGATACCACTAAATGTATCTGATCCGCCAGTCTTAAAGTTTATTTTGTTTTTTCATCTTAATTTAGCATCGGTTGAGCAATAACCAGAATAGAGTAAGGAGAGACAAAATTCTGCTCAATTCCTCCCCATCTCATACTGTAATTTTCTCTGCAACACATACAGGATACTGGATCTAACATCAATATAATAAAATAAGAATCTGTCCTCAGCCTAGCATGAAGTGCAGCTTCTAATAAGAAAACCTAGCATGCTCACTTCACGCTTTTACAATCAGCTATGAGGCTGAAACTAAAGTCCACATGTTTTTCCTTATATTGCTGGTTTATGCTGTTTAACACTTTTCAATATCCCCCACATTCGTCATTTACTCTCAGCAACAGGGCAGGTGTGTTCAGTAGCAATAACTAGCATAATAAACATGACTTGCTCCGTGTTCAGCTTGACAGCGGTATGGAAACACAGGATCTACATCAGACTTACAACTTTTTACTGTAATTCCAAGCTGTTGTTATTTGGGAATAAATTATTTTCTGTTAATATTTGTGACCACTTCTCTGTCCAACATCCCCGTCTTCTGCATGAAATCAGTATGAACCCAGTGGTCTAAGACAGGAGCCATTTCAGTGAATTACTGTAAAAGGTCCTGGTCTTTGCGTTTGGTTTTATTCCACAACGGAATTTTAATCCTGCTGTTATAGAAAAAAACAACGTCCTCCCTAATTTCCTTGATACTGTGGAGTAAAAAGCATTTTCAGCCAGAAAATGACCTGATTCTCATTAGAATCTATCAGAAAAAAAAAGAATGGTGGACAGTCTACTTCCAGTGTTTGTTAATAAAGCATCCCAGTATAGTGTATGAGAGGCAAATTTAGTGTACAGTATGAGAGGTTTCACTATAGTGTGTGAATGATTTCACTATGACATATGAGAGGCGTTAATGTGGTGTGTGAAAAACTTGAGTTTAAAATGTGTCTGTGAGAGGGAAATTCTGAATAATGTCTCAAATGGCCCCTCATATAAAACATATACAGTTCACCTGTCTAAAGCCAGCTGAGCAGAACCTCTCGATTAACGCGTTGCTATGGTGATGCCGGTAATGTAGTGATGTAACAGTGATTTGACTTGCTGAACTAAGTGTGCATATATACGAAAATAATGGACACCAGTTGGCAAAAGAATTCTCACTGCCCATGGTATAAATGAGGTTATCCACATTGTGTTTCAGTCTAATATATGATCTGTCCCCTCATTTTTACCCTTGGTCTACTTCCCAATCAGATATGCTCCTATTCAGGCTCCCTTCTTGCATTCAGCCTATGTCTGGAAGCAGGCTTTGGATTTTAGAACAGATGCAGGATGCCATCTGTCATGTTGTCCTGAAGCAGGGCCTTCCTCTGCAAAACCATTGTAATTTTGATCTGTCAGACCACAGGACAGTCTTAAATTTCACTTCATCTTAAATGAGTTTTATGACAGAAAAGGGAGAGCCATATTTGTATCTTGTCTCGGTTGTTTTTTTTTTGTTGTTGTTGTTTGTCATTTTTGATCATGCATCGTCAAGATTAGAATTATAATTTATGAATCCTGTGATGAATTGTTTTAATTGACAATGGTTTTCAGAAATGCTCCTGAGGCTGTGCATTAATTTCCACAACAGAATGCTGCTTGCTTTTAGTGAAATGCTGCCAGACCATCAGTTTGTCAGTTTCAGTATTTTCTCAATTAAATATGGGTATTTAGTGATCATTTACTAAATTTAATGTGTACAAAACTGTTGTAATAAACTGTTATTCAACCCTATTATAATGTTTTCGTTTAAGAGAGTAACTCTGAAACTCCATATCTGTATCTTTGTGAGTAAGAGGTCCTCTGATATCTCCAAACAGATATTTCAAGGTTTGGGTCAACAAAGAAATAAAGCAAACTTTATGATTTGTAACATTCTGAATACTGTTGCTTTCTCTTGCTACGATGAACTATGTGTGTGCAGTATTTAAGTGTTGTCGAGTTACAGAAAGTCTTATGTGCTTTATATTAATCCACACTGTCCTGGAAAGAGGTGTAGTGTATCCCACCATTTGCCTGGGAGAGAACAAGAATTAGATGTCTTTCTGGACTTGGGAACCTGGGAAAAAAGTTGTAAATATCAATATCAAAAAAGTAAAGAAAATGGATGGATGGATGCAATGATATATGAATAGATGGATGGATGGATAGATGGAACTTCGTCATTTTTTTGTAAATTAATAGAAAATATTGTCACAAGCAACTGCTAAACATGTACCTAAATTATTTCGAAGATCCATACTGATGTCGCACTGAAAGATAATTTAATGCTTAACTATTGTAGGGAGGTGAATTTGTGGCAGAAAAACAACAGATGAGAAGTAATAGCAGTGCTGTTCCATGTGGGCTCTTTACAGGGTTTCGGCCCATGCCTGTCATAGAGTAGTAATTTCTAAAAGAATGATCTCTCTATATAACCTTGTTTTGTGTGTGTATTTTTTTTCTTTTGTTAGCACCAATTCCACCTAAGTGTCACTGTGAGATTAAGATAAACTTACTTTTTAAATTATGGTCTTGTTCCGTAAATATGGGAGAAGAAAAAATAATTTGTTTGAATTAATCTCTTCCGCAACTGGTGACTAAATCTTTACAGCATAACTTTGAATGAGCTTTACGGTGAAGACACAGGTAGTGAACACAACTGATGTCTGGAGGCAATGTCTGATGTTCCTCATATTTGCAAATGGTTAAGCCTGAGAGTAAATTTGTACATAATTCCTGCCACAAAAATTATAAAATCAGTATTCTTAAAAGATTCAATAGTTTTTTTGAAAAAATAAAATAAAAAATAAAAATTCAGCTGTGTCAGAAAATGAATTAAGGGCAGAACAGAGTGTCTTTTTAAAACATACCATAGAAAGGTAATAAGATTGCTATAATTTCTGTTTTTTTATTTCTTATTTTTCTGTAGCTCTAAAAATATGACACGCATACTTAACAAGTGAAAAATAATATTCTACATCAGTACATTTCAACTTTCTTGCATACTGTTGCAGCGTAGTGCTTTGATGGAACCTTGTCATGGAATTTGTTTGTTTTTTGGCCATGAAATTAATTGGTACGCCTTTCCTGACAAAAAAAAATCAAACACATTTCTTACTTCGTGGCAAGACACCTTATCATCTTTGAAAGTAACTATAACATCATTGGATGTACGCCTTGATCGATTAATTGGGAAACTGTACCTAACATCAGTGCCCACCGATGCAATCACAGTAGAGTTTATGACTGCCATCACCTCTTTTCCTCAACCTGACATATCAACAAAGCCTGTGTTAATGATTTTTTTTGCCATGAACCTTTATATGTCCAGTGAACATGTATGTTTGGCTTTTCCCCGGATGAAAATCTCATTTTCTTCAGTTGATTTCTTACTGATTAGTCACAAAAATGGACTATTTCTACCAATTTTCACTTACTTTGTTGTGTATTTTCTATTTAAAAGGAATATTGCTATGAGTTTTCTGTCCTAATGCTTTGGCATCTTTTTTTTACTGACAGTTTTCTGGTATGGACCATGTTTCATGTCACTCAGCTCTAAAATGTAATAGTTCTTATCATTGGTGTGATTTGTGTACAAAATCATTTTTGCCTGTCTGTTTTGATTTTGTCTTGCATTGCATGTTACGCAGTGTATCATCCCAGAACATGATTATAGCCTGCTTCTCTTAGCCTGTTGACTTCACCTTCCATTTCCCCTGTCATCATTGTTGCTCTATCAGTCACTCTAACCAGTTTATCTAACCACCTATCATCTGCACAGACTACCCTCATCAAGTCAGTTATTGCAAAGGTCAAGCCTCCTGTATCTGCCTTTTCCAACACATGTCCAACAACAAATCAAATATCCATCATGTCTCTCTTATGCTGAAGGATATATTTCTTATTTTGTCATGTCTGAACTTGTCTGATAGGGAGGACAGAAGGCTTGCTTCTTGTGGTGCGTTCCAGTTGTCTCGGAATTCCGAGCGGAAGTCGGTTGGTGATGTCATTCCGAGGTAAACTGCATTCCAGTTGCACATATCTGGAAAAAATAAATGCCTCCAGCAAAACTGCATGTGTTGTTGCACTTTTGGAGTACAAAGAGCTACTTTTAAAACAATGCTTTCAGTCACAATGTTTCCCGTAATGTGGAAGACAGAGAATGTGTGTTTGTATGATTATATCTTACTTAAGGCCGAAAATAATAAAATAAATGTAAAATCAATTAAATGAATGATCTGCCAATGTAAAATCATTCAAATGAATGATCTGCCAATTTACCAGCAACACTTGATAAACTACAACATTTATGGAACACTTCACATTTTCAAAAATGTTATAATGAACAACGAGTACTACTACTGCTATATACCGAAAATGTAAAGTGAGAAAACAAACAAGGGACACAAAGTAGGCGCAGCCATCTTGAAATTTGGGATCTCGGGGTCCTGTGCAATTTAAAAGCTCGCAGCTTGGAAAAACGAGGTCAAATCGTCACTTCCGGCCAAATTACCTCGGAAAAACAAGATCGCTGTTTCCATCTGAACTACGACACATACAAAATTCATAGTATTGTAGTGTTTACAAGTAAATAATGAGAATTGTTCAATGTGTATTTGGGTGAGTATTAACCCTTTGATGCGCAACATGGGTCAAAAGTGACCCGGATGAGATTTTTTTTTCTGTATCTTCGTAGTAAATTAATTTAAACATTCAGAATTCTAGGTATTCCTCAATTAACTTGTTTTTGATAAAAAAACATTGTTATTTTAGTCTTTCCTTTTTTAGTTTTTATATAAAAAACACTTTTTGGTCACTACCCCTCTAATGCGCAACATGGGTCAAAAATGACCCGTATTTATTTTCTATGTAATTTCCTGTGTGTTGCCATTATGTGTCTTTGAAAGAGACTTAACCATACCAACTGAGCAATAAATACTTTAACAGAAATAATTTTCCTTTTCTTTACTTACTTTTTGAACAAATACTCAGTACTTCTGCATCAAGTTTACACACACATCACATTTACCTCACATTGAA
>JAVQJG010078801.1:0-30127 GCA_036024015.1 Craterocephalus amniculus | reverse complement strand
AAGAAACATGGTGAAAAAAGAACTATGAACATCATTTTTGGAACGGTGAACTTAGTTAAAAAAATTTGAAATATGAACTGAACTATTTCATTTTAAAATGAGTGAACTGAACTTTGAACTTGTTCATGTAGAAAATGAACTTTCCCCAACACGTCGTTCAACATCACTGTAGCCGAACAGGCAAAACGAAAACCTCCCCACATCTCCGTCTGCATGATAAATATCAAGAAAGTGTTTCAGAGTGTTAATCAGCATGAGAGTGAATAGAAAATTAAGGCACATCATTCTGAAGGTGAAGTATTCCTTTAAGTACCGATATACAACTAATATTTGTGAAAATTAGAGTGAAAATGAGAGTGAAATTTTGTTCTGGTGCTACAACTTTTTGTTTTGTGCTATAAACCTCCAACCTTTGTAGCACCAGTGCTAAAAGCTTAAAAAGTTAACGTACAGCCCTGGTCAGCCCGGTCTGAATAAATTAAACCAAATGAATCTACTGACTTTAGTTGCCGTTATAACTTTGGTTCTCAGTTTAGTGGCATAAAACCCTGTCCCCTGCCGTGCAGGTTCTTTAGTTTCCTTTTTTGTTTTCCTGTTTTTAAGGATTTCCATCATCAGAAACTGTTTTTCAGTCTTGAATGAAACCGTTTGAAACCGGCCTTTCTTATCTTCTGAAGTCTCTGATTTTGACAATGTAAAATATTGTATTCCTAATCTGTTGAAGACCAAAGGGAGAAAGACAGATGAGACAGAATGAGATTATTGTGACTCCTACTTCAAGCAGCTGAACAGACCCTGTAGTGTACTCCAACAATGGTGTCTTGCAGGAATTTGTCTCTGCAGCTGGGTTCTGCTGAGGCAGACACTGGCAGATTCTTTGCAGAGACGCTCTGTATGAGCTATGGTGTTGGTAATCGTCTAGAAATGTACAACTTTAAACCTCCATTCTTTACCAGATATTACAAAGTTACAGGAAATGTGGCTGAAGATTTACTGAAATTAATTCATGCTACTGGAACTCAACAAAACCAATCAAAGTTGCTGCAAATGTATTATTATGCTCTTTTTTTTTTAACATGCAGCTTGACTGCACATGTACTGGCACTGAAAGAAATGCATCATAACTAGTGTAGCAATCTGATATGGAATGAAACCGGTTTCTTTCAAGTTGTTGTTTTTTACCATGCAAAAGTAACAGGTTGTACAAAGTCCTGCAAATTTAGAGCTGTTTCATCTCGAGGGATTTTCCTTCTAAAATAAACAAGACAACAAGACAAGGAACAAGACTGACTACTTTTGCAAAACAAATTTCAAAGGGATGTGTTTTGAGAATCCCCTGTAGTTAGACACTGACCACGCATAGATGCTTCTGCACGAATTCACGAATTTGGGGATCAAATGTTTTGTGAAAGGAAGATTTTGAACGTCCTCTGCCTTTTCATCATACTGCTGTTAAGTGTGACTTGTTACTTGGATTACAATTTATTTCAAGACAGTTTTGAATGCGTACTATGTGCCTGTTTAAGCACAGTGCATCATATTTAGACTTGTCGTTACTGTGAAGAATTGCCCGCAGAATGTATTGGTCTTGAATATGAAGTCATATTTTTGGACATGTCAGTAAGCAGCTGATATGAAGCTCATTCTTCCTCTCTGACATGATGTTAACCCCGTCTTCTGTGTCTCTCCCCTTTTCCTCTCTTAGGAAATGACCTAAAGGCCTTACAGATACATTTGTGCTTTTGTCGCTCTAATCTGCATCCGCATAGAACGGCGAGATCTGGAAGCACACTTGTTTCCGCAGTGAGTAATATCTACCTCAGCCAGCAGACGGGGGACAAACCAGGAAGCTGCTGGAGGATCAGACAGGCAGACAGAGCTATCAGCTGGCCGCTCACTCACTGCCCCATGAGTCCTGCTCTGTGAAAAGGATTTGAGACGGACTGGATCCGTCTTCCCTTCGCCTCCCTTTGCTCGTCTGATAAAGATAAAAAAAACAAAAGAAACCAAAACAAAGCCGCATCCTCTGATTCCAGCATTTATTCACTTTTTTAAATAGTCATTTTCCCTTTGTGCTGTTGACCAGTGTGTTGTTTCCGTGGTTGAATTTTGCTTTCAGCTTTTAAAATAATTTTCTACTTTTACTATTGCAGGCTGGTATAGGATTATATGTAAATACCCTTGTGTACTTATATACTGTATGAAGAAGGACCCCTCCCATTCTGAAGGAAAGCTGATGCACTTTAAACTTGGCTGTAATACTTCTTCCCCTCTATTATGATCATTTTGTTTGACGCTGGAAACAGAATCTTTAAGCTGGGTTTGATGCATCAGCAGCAGGGCTGCATGTAAGCATTTTACTCAGCTTCCCAGTTTTTGATCACGTTTTGGACTCACCCAGATTTGTGTTTCTCGACGAAGCCCCCTGAGATGACCCTCTGGCAGGTGGACTCCTTCAGCTGTCTCTCCACTTAACTTGAATGGTTTCGGGGGCTGTTGGATTTAGTGTTTTTGTTAAGCGGACAATCGCACTTTTTGGGGAAAAGCGAGCTACAACAGACAGGAGCTTCCGGTGCTGTTGCACCACCTATGTATTGTTGTAGTGCCCAGGAAAGTAAAATGGACTACAAGCGTCGCTTTTTGCTCGGCGGGTCCAAGCAGAAAGTGCAACAGCACCAGCAGTACCAGATGCCTGAACTGAGCCGGACCCTGAGCGCCTCCCTGGCTTCCTCGTGCTCTGCCTCTTCGCCCATGGGCACCGGGGTGGGCATTCCTGGCAGCTGCCACCCACCTCCCTCTGGCACCACCACCGCTGTTGCTGACATCCAGCAAGGCATCTCCAAATATTTGGACGCCCTCAATGTGTTCTGCCGGGCCAGCGCCTTCCTCACGGACCTGTTTAGCAGTGTGTTCAGGAACTCTCACTATTCCAAAGCAGCTATGCAACTAAAGGACGTGCAGGAACACGTCATGGAGGCGGCCAGCAGGCTGACTGCAGCAATAAAGCCGGAGATCGCGAAGATGCTGATGGAGCTAAGCGCTGGAGCTGCTAACTTCAAAGACCAGAACGACTTCAGCCTGCAGGACGTTGAGGTAAGTGTGCACACAGAAATACTTACCACTATGTCAAATTACACTGCCTGGAATAAAACATCTTGTGTCACAGCGAGGTAACTAAGGATATTTGGCCTGATATGCTCGGTTCAGCGCCGCATGCGTTACTTATCACATTTATGTAGCCGTGACTTGTCTTGTAGAAGCACTGCTAAGATGCTAAGCTGCACCCTGTCAAAAGGCTGGCTCCATGAATCAGTGTTTCCTGGCTCAGACGGGCTTATCACGCCCAGTGTTGAGCTGGTGTCAGTATCTGAAGGTGTAGTGTGAAAAACAATGAGGATGTGAGAAGAGAAGTCATCTTTTGTCACTCTGAATACCACACAGTTTTTCCATAGTTATGTTTATGCTCATATGCGTGTGGTCATGGTTGCTTCCTTCGAGTTTCTACAGAGTAGTATGCAAATGAACTAAAAGCTCAGATCTTTTAGTTTTTAAATTTTTTACATTCAGAAATGTTTCCCCCTACATTTTCAAAAAGCTATGAATATTTGTTTACACACAAACACTCATGACAACCTGTGAGTGAAGTTAACACTGTTCACACAGGAGCCAGAGCTGCATCCACACTTTTACATCTTGGATCAATACTTGTGTTCATTTATATTCATAGAATGAAACAAAAGTTATTTGAAACCATCATCATAGTAGCGCATTTCATACATAAAAACAATTCAATGTGCTTTACACAATAGAACATATCAAGAGTGATACTCAGAGATGGAAAGATGAAACAAACTGCTGTCGAGCTAAGTGGAGATACTTTGTAGATTTCATGCAGAAAGAAATATATTTCGAGCCTGGACTTAAAAGTGTCTACTTTATGTACAAGTTCAGTCTCCTGCTCCACTTGATTGTGTCACATTTCTCCACAGTTAATCTGGACTCTTAGTCTGGATTATCTGACCCTGGTTTTTAAAAACTAGACAAGGTTTATATACTCTGAACCAGCAGGTGAAGTAACAGAATATTTTTTTAAATGGTGATGGAAATGGAAAAATCTAAAGACATTGTGTCATTTTGACAGAGGTGCATGCTACAGGCTTTCCTCCGGCAGAAACTTGTGCTTGCGGGACCAGAAAACCCCTCGTTCAGAGTCTTACCGACGTCTGATCGCTCCATGAATGAAACATTCCCAAATTTAAAACTTCCGCCTCAGGAACAAGATCAAAATAGACATGAAAAGTCGTCTGTCCGAAGTAAAAGTCCAAAACCTCATTATGATATCTTCTGCAGCAAATCCAACTGAGATAGTTTGTGCTCAAATAGGCACGTATCTCATGCGGACCAGGAGGAAGGTGCATGACTGAGTTCACGCCACATCAGGTCAACTGTTTGTGTTTTTATTGTGATCGTTTAATTTAGTTGTTCATATAAAGCTGCTGGAGCCACGGTCTGTTTTTATCAGCATGAATTCTGCACATCTTCATGGTGTGTGATGGCTCGGTATGGATTTCTGTTCAGCTTGTTCGTACTGAATATTAATTTTAAAAATGAGTTTGAAAGTTAAATGCCTTTCAATATAGATTATTATAATTTTACGAGTGATCAGTAAAAATAATTGATTGAATTCTTTTGACCCTGTCAGTCAGAAAGCCAAGCACAGCCGCAGCTCTGAACACGGATGTATTCATGGGTTAGGAGAAGTGGAAGTTACTGAAAGTATTATGAGTGCAAAAGTCCCACCGTTGCCATGGAAACCCCTGCTCAATCTTTTCATGCAATCCACTTAAACCCAGGTCGGCAGGTTCATGAAGGCAGGTTGGGTGGCTTGTGTTGTAACTGTCATGCCTGAAACATGGTGTCATTTACTGCTCACACCAGTCTGAGATGGATCCCAGCAAAGGATGTGAAGCCAGCTGCTTGTGCTTTAATAACTATGCAATCATCATTTTGGGAAATCGCGTTTTTAGTGTTATTACATGTAATATTGCTGTGTAAGTGCATTGTTTTCCTCTGCACCAACCTCAGCAGCACTTTCCACGGCCGCTGGAACGACTTGTCAGACTTTCTAACGCCTCTTGCGACATTTGGGGGAAGTAAAGACACTTCAAGTTACTTAGGTGCGATCACGGGAAGATGTCAGTTCTTTTGGTAAAGGGATTTCTCTTTTGTAATCATAAAGAACATTTTAAAAAAGTCATTGGGTCCATTTAGGCCCAAACACACAGTCTAGACCAGTTTCAGCCCCCTCCATGACAAAAAAAAAAACTGAATTTACTCAAATCCAAAGGATGTGTGTGCTGGTAGTTTTAAAGTAATTAATAATGCATGCAGTCATGGACCTTTCTAATAAAATGTTCATCCATTTTGTGGCACCAGTGAGAACTGTGTGTCTTTGAAACACAAGAATTTAGACTAAAAAAAGAATTGGGGAGTGTGTTTGTGCTCACTGCTGCGTGTTGCAGGAGAATCCTAAAGGATTACCATGTAGCAGTGAGCTGGTACACAACAGCAGCCGGGACTATGGAGGGACTGCAGAGCGTCTGTGGATGTGGCTGAACCCAAAACAGGAAACACTTTTGTACCACAGATGGTAAATCTGACTCTCTGCGGTTGCGAATGTGCACAGAAAAATATTAGAGGAAGCCCAAGTCTGTGAAAGTTAAGACCGCACGGCTTAGCACTTACACTTGCTGTCTGGCCTCTGGCATAAAAACCTCATTTGTTAAAGCTTTAAAAGAGACGCACTCATTCTTTTCTTTGCAGCCAGCTTGCTTGAATTGTATTAACCTTTTAATAAAAAGCACTTCATATATGAAATAATACCATGCTGAGTAAAATTAAACTTTATGTGCCTTGTGCTGAGAAATTAGACATGTGGGCGACCAAATAAGGGGTTTCTTTTACTTCTTTAATGGCAAGTAATGTTTTTTGTTAGCAGAATCATTAGACTGGTTGTGTAATGAGTCATCTATACTTTGTGGTCTGTGTTCATTGTTTCAGAGCATGTCTGACTTTGGAGGCAGAAAACGGAGAACATGTAAATTAGACTTGTTTAGACATAGTTCTTGATCATTTGTGGCTAATCTAGCTGTCTGTCAGGATGTGATATGTGTTGTGACTCGAAAGGGGATTTTCTTCTTTTTCTGTCTGAATTGAGGAATGCTGTTTGGCAGCTGGATGTATTATGAACCAAATACATTTCTGAGTTTGGGGAGTTGTGGTATGTGAGGCTTTTCCCCCTTCATTCCCCTCTCTTTTCTTTTTCCCCCCACCTCTCCTTTTACCCCCTTTCATTGCTACGATCTCCCAGTGCTCCGGTCAGTGTAGTCTATGTAACGGACCACTTTATTCCCCCAGTTAAAGCACAGTATGGTTCTCTGGCCACTCGGAGGGACTTCGCCGCCAAGTATGCATGAAAATCTCAGGGTTTGTTTAGGGGCCGTTTGCCGAGCTTTTAAGTTCAAACTGCAGAGGCAGAGAAGTCCCCACAGCTCTGGAGACTGTCATGGCTGCTCTGGTCAGACAACCGAGAAAGCGTTCAACCCAGAGAGGAATGGAAATGCACCACTTGCACTCATAGCTGTTAAAAAACACTCTTCTGGCTGATTTTTCGTGAAGTTGCTGGTTTCTTTCTAACATGGTTCTTTTAAATACAACAGCTCATTGTAGTTGCTCTGATGTTTTTGTAGAGGGAGTGACTTTCTGTAGTTTTCACTTGGATATTGTAAAAACAAATGAACACCATGCAGCACAGAATATACTCTATTAACTCCAGCATTTTAAAAGGTTTAAGATGAACCTAGACATGTTGTAGATGGTTAAACATCAAATGCAGCATAGCTCACTGTTCACATATTGGTGGTACAACATTTCTGGGCATCTTCCTTTTTGGAGTTCAGACCAGACGAGATGAAAAGATAAAAGGGACTCTGCACAGATTTTGACCTGGATTAGTCCTTTTTCTCTGTGTTATGCACATGCAATATGCCTGCAATGACACGACTTGGCTGCATATGATGTCTAAAAAGCAAGAAATAAATTGTATGCCTCAGACATCTTTGTACAGTGTGCTCAACAGAGCACATTCTAATGTTTAGTAGTCAAGAATAACAGATAATAATGTGGCTCAGTTGTTTCTGTTAATGAAATGACAACCGGTTAGCTGGTGGCCACAACAGTTGTATCCCTTCTAAAGAGCCACCGTAACACTAAAGTCCACTGTTTACATAAACCAGCCAAGGTAGACCCCCCCCCTCACACACAGATAAGATGTCAATACAATCCCACTATGCAATCGTTTGGTTACTTTTACACCCCCGTGCCTCATAACAGATCTGGATCCCAGGAGCAGTCCTTTCCTAGAGGCGGTGCTTTGATGGTGCAGGTGTTCTCAGAAAACGGGAGTTTGAGCGGGATTGAGTCATGAGTTGCCTTGTTTGGTTGTGAAAGGGGCCTACATCGGCTTGGCTGGGCCACACTCTTTATTTCTCATATTTTCCGTGACTGTGTAGGATACTGCTCAGCCAATCACATGTGTTATCCATTATCTCGTGCTGTAGCCATGTACTCTTCCCGTTCTTTCTTTTTTCACTGGCTTGATTGTTGTAGCCATTGTAACATTTAGAGTGGTGTTTGATCTCAGTGGGGTGGTGTTGGGGGGGATTAGGACTAAAAACAATGCTGCATATGGGTGATATGAGCTTTGTGTCCTCTGTTATCTTTTATTTGCACAAACACTAAATTTCCATTGACTGCATTGTGGTCAGTGTGTGTGTGGACAGCAGGACCGGTATCAGCCTGTTATTGAGTTTCTCTGTGAGGTGGGGGCCGGTGGCGGCAGGGACGACATGCCGTCACTCGGGACGCTGTTTGTCACTTATACAGCTGTTGCTTTTAGAAATGACACCACTGGTCTGTTGATCACTTTAGCCTAGAGTGAAACTGAATATTTTTTTAAATTATTTTTACGGATGTACATTGACTTCATAAATCTTGTTGACTTGGCTGATGCTCTGATACTTTAGCGTTGTGGAATACTTTTGTGTATTGTGTAGGAGAGATTTCTTAGTATGAAATTATTGCAAGGGTTAGTCACCAAATAAATGAAGTTTTTTTCCCTTTTTTTTCCCCTCTGTAAATTGTTTTATACAGTGCCATCAGCAGATCAAACTGTCATTTGATCTGTGAAAAATATCAACATCCTTTTTTATGGTACAAAGGTTGTTCAGATGGTCATTGTTCCCAGAGGATGTAACCTCCTGATGTTGGTGATATTCTGACCAGTTTGTTTGTGTTGCAGATAGCTGGTTGGCTTTTCTTTTTAACTTTTATTAAAACACCTCTATTAGATGAATTTCTATCAAATAAATCCATAAAATTTGCCTGGACATTCGTGTTAGAGTTGGGTGATATGAACCAAAAATGAATGTGTTTCTTGGCTCAGTGACCACGTGCGATGTTTAAAGATATTTTACAAATTATGAGAAATATTCAGTTGTAACTCAATAACACATGTGTGAAATCACAGGCACGTTTTCAGACTGTAATCAGATTAAAACTCTTTGTTAAGTTTTTGACATATTTCTACTAACAACTATGTACACGAGCATGTGAGAAGACATTGATTAAAAAAAACAAAAAACTAATGTAGTAAAGCGGTGAATTCCACTGCCTGTGATTAATCAGTAACTAAATGTTGCTATGCCATTTTATGCCTCCGCTTATTTACACAGTATAGTTATTGTTTCCATGAAGCGTGGCGCTAAAGACCAAAAGTGGCTGTGTCCTGTTGTTTCTGTCTGCGGTCGGAACACGACAGCATATTTCCGTCCTCACAACTCGGCCAACCCCTTGAGATATTTTCAGGAAGTACCTGAAAAAGAAAACCCTGTGACCATAGTAGACCCTGAGGTGTCCTGTTTCCCTTGTTAGATTAACTTGGAAACAAGGCAGAACTATTCTATCAGCGGGCAAGAACACAATTGGACATGCAGCTCTGTAGATGTGGCATGATGCATATCAAGCTTCTAAACAAATCTCTGATTTTTCACACCCTGTCCTACATTTATGTTGGAAAACAATGTTATGTAGATTTTGAAAAGATGGCAGTATGTGATGGAAGTTTCAGCAAACATGGGCAGATCTAGAGCAGAATTTCCCATTTTTATTAAACAAAGGTTCATGCTTCTTGCAGATGTAACCACTGACAACATGTTGTCTTTGGTGGCTCAGTTACATAGTGAACGCATGTTTCAAGCCAAATGTTAATTTTATTGTTTCGTACATTTTCAGTGTGACTGTTTGTGCGTTCACTCATACTAATTTGGCTTAAGGAGCCTTCTAGGAATGCTAAGGCCTGTAAAGGTCTCTCATATAAACTGTTCTCAATGTTGAACCAACGTGTATACGACTGGTCCTGAATCCATATTGTCAGTGATTTTATTTGTACTACCGAGCAGAAATAGCTCAGTTGTGGATGTTTGTAATCGCTCCATTTTGAAAAGTGTTTTTGAATTGTTCTCATTTACATGGTCATATCTCTGGGGATTTTAATATTGGCTCAGGCCAACAGTTTGGAAACATGAGGAACTAAATAGAAAATACTTTTTTTTTCTTTTTTTCAATCTCTTGGATAAACATTAGCTGATTGGCTTGTAATTGTCACATTGGAAGAGGGTATTGTTTCGAATGATTCATGTTCTTATTAAATGGGGTTGCCAGATGACAGTCTGCTGACAGTCATGTGCTTTAGTGGTCAGATGTGATTGATGATTTAGCAATTTAGTGGTGTGGTTCTGTTTTACAAAAATGATGTGATAAGAAGCGTTTTCGCTAATATCCCGCAGCTCTGTGAAATCTTTCCTGCTGTCGTGCCTAATGCGTTACACATGCTGCAAAGAAAATGTAACTTTTTAGTTGAACGTTCCTTTCTGCCTTACAGGCATCCTTATTTCTTAGTGCAAAGTAAAAAAAAGGAGGATGCAAACTCTGTTGAGTCACAGTAGCATCATTTGCTGTTTTCAACAATCCTGCCATTTTAAGATGGGTTTTGCTTGTAGTTGTAATACTACTTGTTGTCTTTCCAGGTGCTGGGTCGGTGCTTCCTCACGGTGATGCAGGTCCATTTCCAGTTTCTGTCGCAAGCTTTGCAGAAGGTCCAGCCTGTGGCTCAGTCCTGCCTGGCTGAAGCTCTTGCCCAGGCCCAAGAGCGCTGCAACAACGCCCGCTCCCAAAGCTCTAACCTGGGGCCTCTCACAGAGCTCGAGGAAGCCTCTCGCTCATGGAAAGGTTCCGCTGAGGTATGTAGCCTAACCGCAGCCCCAGGACTCTTCCAGGTCTGAGTCTTGGAAATGTGGGGTTTGTCTGTTTTTAAGGTAAAAAAACAACAACAAAAAAACCCAACCTGTCACACATTCCTGAGAGCGGCCAGTCATTTCTGATTTCCAGCCACAGTTTACTTTTTCCTCTTTGCTGGGCTGAAGCTGTTCTGTAAACCTGCGTTGCTTTGATCTCACTGTTTTATGTTTTAGCCATGTAAGGGCGGCTGTTCGGTAAAAGGACTATACTGATCCCCAGGCTAAGTGCTCTCGCTGGCCCCTTTTTGAGTGCAGTTGTATACAGTGAGGTGAAGAGGAGAGTCGTTGGTTGATTGATCTGTTAAACTCTGGCATGCAGTGTTAGCCGTGGAGGAAACTAGAGCTGCATATAGGCCGACAACTTGGACTGTTTTTGGGAAGCTACTCACATTTTCCTTCTACAGTCATCTTAAAATCAACAGTCATTTTGTGTAATTTTTTAATGTTAATATCCCCCCAAACATGTACTAAATACTAATTCTAATGATAACATTGGCATATATAGTGCTCTCGGTTAGGTTTTCTGTTGCTGCTGCTCTGACCCAAAGCTTTGTCCTCAGGCCACAGCGAGGCTGAGAGAGAGGGGCCGGGACGGCTGCCTGGCAGGCATCCAGGTTCAGCAGCTCTTCTGCTCCAACAACACAACCATCCCTGAACACCAGCTGAAGGAGCTAAACATGAAGATTGACAGTGCATTACAGGTACACTTATTCCTGTACATCAGATTTCTGAATAATAGTGAAACTGTTGTCATTGAAGTGGATTGTGGGTTTAGCAAAACAAAAACTTGAAAAGTTTGTAGAAAAATACTCATAGATGAACATTGACAGTGAGGGTAACACAACAGGAGTAGAAAATTGGGGACTGAACTAATGAAACTGCTCTATAAAGCTTGAAACTAAGAAGATGTGCTAATCCTGTTCTTGTTTCTTCTGTTTGTAGGCCTACAGAGCTGCATTGGAGAGTCTGGGCCACAGTGAGTACGCGCTGAAGGCAGGCTTTCATCTCAACCCCAAAGCTGTGGAGTTAGCCTTACAGGTGCGTTCACTCTTTCTTCACTTTAAGAGTCCAAACATTCAACAATTAAGTATCAGATGCTAATACAGAATCAAGTCTGAGTGTTAAATTGATCCTTTTTTTTGGATTTCACCCCCTGCTAACAGAGGGGGCAGACAAAATGATATTTAATTAAAGCGTCTCGGTGATGTTGGTAACGTGTTTGTGTTGTTGTGCCTGTGTGTGTGACTGCAGGGCTGTTGTTGTGAGGCAGAGGCTCAGCAGGCAGGCAGGATGCAAACCACCTCCCAGCCCATCCAGTGCGAGCTGCCCACCATCCCTGTGCAGATCGGCTCACACTTCCTCAAAGGAGTGTCCTTCAATGAGTCGGCAGCTGAGAACCTCAAACTGAAAACGGTTCGTTTCCACGGATGCCGACATTTTTGTCCAGTAAAACTAACGTTGTTCAGATTGAACAGTAAATCTCAGCTGTGTTTTGATTTGTTTTTACACGTTTCTCAGTATTTTTGGTGATAAACTGAAACACATTTCTACGTGAAAAGGTGAAGGCTTGAGTTGCTTTTACTTTGTGTCAGCAGATATAAGGCTGGCGTGCTAACGGCCCACAATGCTTTATTTTCAGCACACGATGCTGCAGCTCATTAAAGAGGTGCTGGGGCAGAACGGGATGACCCCCAGGGACGACTCCCCAGTGACTGAAGTCCTCAACCAAGTTTGCCCATCCAGCTGGAGAGGAGCCTGCAAGACAGCTGTGCAGCTGCTGTTTGCTCAGGCTGGTCTGGTAAGTGGGCATGTTAAACATCAAGGTTAGGAAGGTTTACAAGGTCAGGGCCGTTTTCCAGAACAACTCTTTCCTTTGACGGCTCTTTTTGAGTTTTTGAAAGACGTGACTGATAACATTGTTTCTATTAGGGCTCCATGTGTGGTACTTGTGAGTTTGTGGATGGTGAATGTAAAAGTTCATCCGGACTGCTACGTAAAAGTTCTTTGTATGTGTTTCTCTGGGTTTACCATCTTTCCTCCCATTGTTTGTTGGATTTGTAAGAAGATGAGCAGACCTGTTTGCTGTCTTTAAGGTGTAAACAAATACCAGAGGGACACAAAAGACGGGAAGCATTCCTGCAGCCTCTGGGTGAGGGATGGGCTTGCCTGGACAGGTCTGCTAACACAGCTCCCCCACCCAACCGGTGAAAAGGAGAGTCTGTGGGGGTGGGAGGGTCAACTCTCCTCAGAGTAACACCGCTGTGTTTATGCTACGTTACTTTCCCTCCGTGTGGTCTTCCCTGTGTTATGTGTTCCCATCCAGCCTTCCCAGCCCGGCGCTAACTGTAAAACAATCCCTGGGTGATGAATGGGCCATTTGTATTAGCCCCTTATCTGAACCTGCCGCCACTCGCCTCCAAACAGATCACACGGCAGCACGAGTACACACAGTAAATTCCCCACTGTTTCAAAACACCTGCATTCACTCATGCACCCGCTGTCACAAATTGGAGTTTAGCTCTGCTTGCTTTTACCCGTAGGTGATAAAAACACTGATATTGATCATTGGCAGCTTGTTGCAAAACAAGAATTTATTCACAAAGTATTACAAAACTTCATGCAAATGTAAAATGAATTACAGCATCACTGGGTGACTGGTTTGCAAAATGCTGGTTCAAGTTACTACAAAGTCTTTTGAGGTTTATTTTCTTTTTCTGTTTCTTTTGCCCCAATCATCTAACTGCATGTCTCCACATGGCTTAGTGACAGCATGTGTCAGAGTGTGGCTCTCTCCTTTCCACCAGGCAGCTTTCGAGGATACACCTGCTTTTTTAATAACAATAGAGTCATTTCCTACAATACAGGAAATGGACTCCTCCCTTTTTCCCTCCCTCTTTGTGACCCAGCTACGTCAGTCTCGAGCATCCAAGGCCACTTTCAGAGAGCTTGGGAATATTTTTGACTTGCAGGAAGGCTCGTCTGTTTGTCACCGGCTGATGGAAAGCCATCAGTTTCCTCACCTTGACCTGCAGGAAATTGTCAGACTCCAGTGGCAAGCCTTGAACCTGTGGATGGTTTTAAATCTAGATCGCTCACATAAAGTAGAGTTTAAAACTTCCATTTTAGTTGGAAAAGTTTATTTTATTTGTAAGAGGATTAGATTGTGTCCCAATAATTCTGTAAAGCATGGTGATTCTGAGAGGTGTGTGTCTGTGTCCCAACAGGTGGTTGTTGATACGGCTCAAATTGAGAACAAGGAGGCTTATGCTCCCCAGATCACTCTTGAGGGATCCAAGGTTGTGGTTCAGGTTCCCTCTACATGGTGAGTCCCTTTTAAGAGATCTTACATTTCTTAGAAGTTTACTCCCCCAGTAGTTTCTCATTGCAAATAATTGCATTGATTAGGGAATCTCCCTATAACAATCTTTGCTGGTCCAATGTTTTTTGAATGAAAGGAAAATAATTAACTTTCATTGTGATTTATAAATAGTTGTATGCTAGGTATCAATCTGCATTTAGATGAGAGGATATTTGTTAAATACTCATATCTTCAAATCTGGATTTGTTGTGTGTCGGACATTCTGTTGGATTTATTGTGTTGTTGTTGTTGTGGATGTGAAGGTGTCTGAAGGAGGACCCGGCCACCATGTCGCTGCTCCAGCGAAGCCTGGACCCAGAGAAAACGCTGGGACTTGTAGATGTGCTGTACACTGCAGTGTTTGACATCAATAGGTGGAAGGAGAGGAAGTAAGTGGATGTTTAGCAATAATAAATCACCAACTTGTTTTCCAACAAAGGAAGAGTGTTTTTTTTTTTACATGGGCTTTAATGGTGCTGTGCTCTGTCTGACATTTTCATCACTTCAAAACGTGTCTTTCTCTCCACAAAAGGGAACAAGCCTTGCCTACTATTCAGATCCAGCTGCAGCGGGAGATCCCAGACTACGGAAGCCCGGCAGACTTGCCAGCAGGTACCAGCTCTAAAACCTCCAGCGGATTACCGAAGACGATATCTAAACTGACTTCCAAGTTCACCAAAAAGGTCTCGTCCAGCTCCAATAGCGGGGGCAGCTATTCCATCCCCAGCACTCCGTCTCGCAGCATGATAACAACGAGCAGCTCCGAGGAGAAGGCCAAAGGACTGGTCCACAGCGACAGCCGGCTGCAGAGCATCCTGCAGATGGGGGGCCTGTCTTGCACCCCAGACTCCACCCAACAAAACCAGCTGGCCAACGGCTCCGTGTACGACGACCAGGGGATGAACCTGCCCACTGACCAAGAGATGCAAGATGTCATTGACTTTCTCTCAGGATTCAACATGGGGAAATCCCAGCAGGCCTCCCCCCTGGTCAAGAGGAGGAACTCTGTGGCTTCTGCTAACCCTGCAGAGCTGAAGCCTCCCAGTGGTCCTCCACCGGCCTCCCAGCCCATTTCCCACAGCAGTCTGCAGCCCCCTGCCCAGCCCCCGCCTCAAGCGCAGCCTCCAGCATCAGTGCAGAAGCAGCAGCAGCCTCAAACGCAACCGCCTCCTCCACAGCAGCAACCGCCTCAGCAGCAGCAGCAGCAGCAGCCTCCTCCTCCTCAGCAGACCTCCCCACAGGCCCTGCAGTACTACCAGCACCTCCTGCAGCCCATCACTCAGCAGCAAGCGCCTCCTCCTCAGCTCCCTCCCCAGCAGACCCCTCCGCAGGTCCTGCCACAGCAGAGAGTGGCCAACAAGTGGCTGGGCACCTCCGGGCAGCAGCAGCCGCCACCGCAGGGCTCTCCGGCCGGGCTGTCACCCCTGGGCCCCATCGGGCAATGGGGGTCCCCCGGACTGCCGGACCTGAGCTCCGATCTGTACAGCCTGGGTTTGGTCAGCACCTACATGGACAGCGTCATGTCAGAGATGCTGGGCCAGAAACCACAGGGGCCCCGCAACAATACTTGGCCCAACAGGGACCAGAGCGAGGGAGTGTTTGGAGTCCTGGGAGACACGCTGCCCTTTGACCCAGCAGGTGAGTTCCACGCTCTGATTACATCATCACGGGCTGTATTTTTACTTACACGTTAAACCCAACGTGCGCGCCTAATATAGAGGTTTGGGTTTATTTAAAAATCGGGAGAGGAGCATATTCACACAATGGCCACGGTTACAGGGTGTTTTTTAAATTGGAATTAATCATTTAAAAATAATTAATTCAGATTTAAAATGTTCTCCTTCGGGTTTACATGGAAATATAATTTCTGATTGAAGGTTTACATGGACAACGCGTCTCCTTAATTCCGCTTTAAAGCCAGGGGTTGGGAAGGGTTTTGATTGGCTGAATGGCAGAAGTGACGTAACATACCTACGTCTACCGGAAGTAAAAAAACGCTTTGTTTCCTTCCAGCAACATGAGAAAACATCGTAATAAGAAACATTTTCACTTGATTTAGATTCTTGTCATGTAGCAGCAGCTAGTCGCTAGCATGTTACGTCAGTTTCACTTGAACAGACGTTAGGGCTAGACAATTAATCGAATTTCAATCGTGATTACAATATTGCCTTCTCATAATCATAAAAACACTAATTGCAGAAAAATGCTAAATGGCACATGTATGTAACAGGAATGCATATAGACTGGGCATTCTTTTTTTTTTTGCTATCATTATTTTGATATATTATCATTTTACTCCTTTACTTGTTTCTAATTCATTTCCAGTTTTTTGAAAAAGGTAGAGGTTGAGTTTTGGTGGTTCAATAAACACTTTCTTTTAAATCAATGAGTAATCGTGTACATGAATCATGATTTAAATAAATAATAATTGATTATTATTTTTTCCATAATCGTCCAGCCTTAACAGACGCGGTTTGCTTCGGATAGAATGCACTGTGTATGGTCACCATGTCAACAGCACAGGGAAATGAGCATGAGCAGAACGCCAGGAGTTAACTTAAAGTGGAATGAAGGTTTACATGATAGAAAATGACAGAGGAATGAAATAATTCGGAATTAAAAATGAAATAAACCAGCCACTGTATTCAGAATTATGTTTGATTCAGAATTAACATTTGCATCAGGAATTAAGTGTTTACATGTTTTGATTTTTCATCTGTTTGAAGCCAAATTAACTTTAATTCTGAATTAAAGAGGAATTAAAAGTCTCATGTTAACGTGGCCAATGCAAAATGTATGCACAGACACACACACCCATCACTAACCACTGTGGCATAAACATGAAGTATAAAGAAGTCACATTTTACTTTATCTGATTTCAGAGGCTAAGAAGACACAGGCTCATTTGTGATTCATCTAATCCTGCAGCTTTGATCCTTTTATAATCAGGAACCCAGCAGGAGCTGAGGGATAACTTCATGATTTACACTGTTACACTTATTAATTAGGTGTGTGTTATACCAGGAATCTAATGTTCAGCAAAGGTTGGTGGGTGGATGCTCTGAGTCGGTGTCCCTACAGTAAAATGGAGCTGAAACCATTAATATGCTTGCAGAGGCTGTTTTGCTGACCTATAAAAAGTTTCTCATCTAAATTGAAATCTTTCTTGGTTCATAAAAGACAATTAGGTTGCAAACATCAGTTGAAATAAACATAGAGGGACCACCGTATAGAAGATGGCAGCGGCATTGTGTTAAAGGAGAAGAAGCTGTGAGATAAGCATGTAATAGTCATGTTGCGCTCCAGGAGGTGCATAATGAAGAATATTTGACACAATGTGGCGTTTAGTATTCATGCAGCATCTTGTAACCATTCCGGGTTAATCATGATGAATCATTGGTGGTTTGACAGGATGAGCAGCTGTTTCCCTCAGCATGTGGCTGCAGTTGTAGGTCGGCGCTAAATGCTGAATCTGGCCTGTGTCAGTTTCTGTTTCTACGGTGCAGCAGACTCTTTTGATTGCAGTCGAGGCCCATTGTGCCGAGTTGACTTACGGCTATTGTGATTTTTCTGCTTTGGTAGACAGTCTGCCTAAATGGATTGAGCTGCAGGGAGCGAAAGAGAAAAGCTGAGGGTGTCAGAAACTCACAGTTGTGTTTATCCTCCCTTGTCCGTGCACAGTGGGCTCTGACCCGGAGTTTGCACGTTACGTGGCCGGCGTCAGTCAGGCCATGCAGCAGAAACGGCAGGTGCAACACATCCGCCGTCCCAGCAACCCACGCAGCAACTGGCCAATGCCTGATGAGCAGCACAGGACCTGGTCCCACCCAGAGTACTACAGTGAGGGGTAGGTATCCGTTCATCTCTGGATTTTTATTTGCTTGTTATTTGAATGGGATGGTGCATTATAATGAATGTAAAATATGCCGTAAATAAACCGGATTTTGGAAAGTTCGTTAGTCTCATCACATCACAACACGTCTGCTGCTAACAAACACGTTTCCTTCTTGTAGGTTAAGAAATAGGATGAACACAAACAAATGGAGAAAAATAGAGAAAAACACAAACTATGCTGACAGTCCCATGTGCGACTGTCTCTGCTGATGGATTTGTTTAGTCGGCATCCATTAAACTCCATGCAAACCCAGAAAAAGGCTGGAAATAAGCTGCAGCAGGTCTTCACTAAGTTAGTTTCACTTTATTTCTTGTAAATTTTCTACTCATGTTTCAGTTGTAATTGTGCAGTTTTGTTTACCTGCGATGTTCATTTTTGCCGGTTTTTACGCTGTCAGCTTAGTGAGATGTTCATTTAAAATCTGAGATCATGTCAGTGTCTGTTCATGGTTTTTTGGCCTTATTAATCCCCGTCTCCTAACATGCAAGTTTGTCCTGTTTTTCTGTCCTGTTTATGATCATAATAATTATGCTTAAAAAATACCTCTGGTAAGTTTTTCTGGTTTTCGAAGGACAGAGAACGTTTACCTGAACTTCTGTTAGAGATACATTTTATCGGAAAATCTTTCCTGTCACCATGTAATTTTAAGACTCCGTAGCCTTGCAACAGATTTTATCAAAGTGATAAAATGTGAGAGTAGCCTGAGGTACCCAGATAAGAACTCGCTGACTTTTCCTTTGTTGGGATTTAAGACTGGAGCAAATGATGCTTAGACTTGATCTTTTCTACCGTGGGTGGCCGTGTGCTGCTAGAAATGATCCACAGTTATTCTAAACTGTTTTATTTTTATCCAGTTTTAATGAAACTCCTAACGTGGCCAGCACTATGAGGCATGTAGCATGTTTATCATGAGTTTTGTCAATTAATTTCACCTTGGAGTGAGAGAATCTTTGAGAAGCAGACTGCGTAAACAACCAGCCATCAGAGTGACTGACTCACTGGTAAACCATGTAAAAAGGTGTCACTTCGGACTCTTTATTAACTAACGTGAATTTTCTTTCCTCCACAGTCAGATAAATGTGATCCTCTCATGAATTTAAACTCCCCTTGTTGTAGCGGGCATAACAGGAAGGTGCTAATACCTTCTGTATCCATGTCCTCAGCGAGGCCGTAAACAGCAGCTGGTCGGCTAATCAGGCGGACTCGGCCAGCTCCAGTGATGAGACCTCTTCTGCCAACGGCGACAGCCTGTTCTCCATGTTCTCGGGGCCAGACCTCGTGGCTGCGGTTAAACAAAGGAGGCAAGTCCTGAACTTGGAATCTGATGAACCTGATGGCGATCTCTTGTTATGATTAAATGCTACTTGAGGATGTGAAAGCTAAGCCACACCTTGCAGATATGCAGAAACTCATCCGAGTCAAACTTGTGACTGCAGCTCAGCATGGATGTAATGATGTTTGAATAAGTTCTTTTTTCTTTTAGAAAACACAGCTGTGGTGAGCCGGAGGTGTGCACTCTGCCTTCACCCCCTCTCCATCACCTCAGCGATGATAACCAGGTAATGTGCCATTTATTCAAAAGTCATCTCGTATTTTAGCTGCAGCCAGAAAATGTCGAGCCTTTTCATCCAGATATTTGTTAAACCTTCACTGTGACTTATTCTCGAGCGTTAACTTTCTAACCAAAGTATCTCTTCATCTCAACAGGACAGCAAAACTAAAACATGGCCTCCCAAAGCACCGTGGCAGCACTCCACCCACACAAACACCATGCCCAATCCCAGCTCTTCCTTGTACCAGATGAACATCCCTCCTTCCTCCCAGTGGAGCGACTCCATGCAGATGTTGCAGTCTCCTGTGTGGTCCACAGCAAGTGACTGCTCGCCCTCCACCGGCATCTCCTCTGGTTTCCCCTTCACCCAGCAGCAGCAGCAGCAGCAACATAAACCCATGACCAAGGGCTTTAAATCCTTCCCCATAAAACACGAGCACAGGCCCTCCTACCTTCACCAGTACTGATCCAAACAGTGCCACCGAGGTCCGCTAAGGAGCCCACCGGGTGGGCTCAGCTGCAGCCGTTGCAGTCCACACCCACTAAATTGGAAGATTTCAAAGCCTCAGAGGCAACATTAAGTACACACACTGGCTCGACATTTTTTGTATCTATATTTTTCCATGTCAGACATCCCCATTCAAAAAAAGAAAATAGAGATGTATTTTGAACTTTTTTGAACTGCCATGTTTTAACTATGGAAGATGCATGTGTCATGCCGGCAGCAGTGAAGTCTAGTGGTCGTGTCTGTCTGGTGAGCTGACGTATTTCTTAGACAGGCGCTGGAGACGTGTGTGGCCGTCACCCACTTGCTTCTGCAGCCGAGCGCGTGAGTTGAGTGCGTGCGTGTGCTGAGGTGGAGATTGCAAGAGGGCAGGGGCTTGGGACGCTCTCATTTTGCCCATAAGTATACTGTGTCTACATAGCTGTAACTGCCAAATCTCATGCAAGATGACTCAGAGTACAGCTACCATCTACTGTTTCATAGCTTGTAAAATACTGAAGTAGAAATATGAATATTTACTTTTTATCAAGAGGCTTTGAGCAGGCTCAGCATAAATATAGTAAGTCACTGCAGAAGTGTAATTTGAGAGAAATACACTACTTTTTCATCAACTGACCAGAGTTAAGAGTTATAGCTGTAACTATGTGCCATGTTGGTATTGATAGCACTTGCAGAATATTGTTTCCAACCAAAGCGTTGTTCAGAAGATGTGTGGTGCTGAAGACATGAGCGGTGATCTGAGATTATTAACGATGGGGGTGAAGTTACTCTCTTTCAGATAAGCGCACCAGGAAACATCTTCATTTCCTCCTTCCTAATTGGCAGTTGTTTACTCCAGATTGACACTAACTCCCATAAAGCTAATGTTTCTTTCTGTTTAATTTTTTTTCCTTTGGTGTACAATTATCAACAGTATTAATCTTATTTTTGTATTTTCTTACATGTTATACCATAACTGTATGTTAGTATTGTAGACATTACATAAAACATTATTTTCCACCTCCCAATGTGAAAAGCACATTTTTTCCGACAGTTGAACTACACCATCTATCTACAAAGGTTACCAAATATGCCATGCTAAACACTAAAACATTGTGTGAAGAGGGTTTTTTTTCAAGCCCTTGTTCCTTCGGTTTCTATGGCAATGGGCTACATTTAAAAAGCCCAGAATGTTATCTTTTTGTGATGTTTGCGGATGCCAATGTTGCCTGTATTTATGAAATGACACCATGTTTTCAGAAAACTAACATACTTACAACATGTTTACAGAGAATTGTTTGCTGTATATACATATAAATATATATCTTTTTATAGTTGATGTGCTTTGCACAATCAAGATATAGGGTTTGTTGCTTTTTGTCTGTGTTATCTCACTAACTGTTGCAGCCTTTTTTAAGACATCATTACAGACCTTGGACTGTAACTGTTAGCTTCTCAGCTGTGTCAGATGGTTTACTAGTGGCTTCTACAAAAGATTAAGAAAAATAAATAATAATAAAAACATGTTGCCCTGATAGAAGATATGAAGGGGGGACTGCTTGGCTTATGTTGCTTATTGTTCTCTTGAGCTGGCAACTGACTTTTTCCAAGTGTACCAGCAATGCAAAAAATGAATAAAAATAACTAGCAATTTGAATTTGTGCTTGTCTTCTTCTTATAGATCACTAGTCACGTTTTCCTATAAAATTTACAAAATGTTGCTTGCAAATATATATTTTGAGGTGATTACTGTTACAACACAGCCTCTGAAATGACTTGTGAAAATCAGACAGACAACCACTTCAAAAAATATATATACATTTTAATGAGCATCCTGTTAAATCAGTTTACAAACGGTGTAAAAATACACATTTTATGCATCACTGTGTTTCTTCATGTCCGTTCACAGCCGGTGTTGTCACTTCACTGGGTGCAGACTGGAAACAAGACGATAATTAGTTTAATCCTGGTCATATTTTAAGTTATTATCATGAATCATGTGTTGTCCTTACGGTCGTGGAGGGAGGGATGTTGTCAGGGCTAGCATCAGCTATGGTCGCCAGATAAACGATGTTGCGGTGCAGGATCTGTTGGTATCTGATAAACACAAATGGTCATGATAAGCAGCGATGCGCATCGGACCGCAAACACGCAGAGAAAAGATTTGCTTGTATTACCAAACTATGAAGTACAGTGAGGTGGTGACATGGGTGTAAGGAAACATGAGAGCTTCTTAACTTACTGTACGCACTCAACAGCTCGTCCTTTCTGCATGTATTCCGTGATGCATCGTATAAGCTGGTCATTTTCATCCAGCAGCTGGGACAGAAAATATGGAAGAAGCCACGTTAGTACGTTTGCTGTGATTCTGAGATAATTTAACAAATCGGATATTATTCAGTGGGTATCATTCACCCCATTCTAACGTAGCAGAACGCTAAATAAATACAAAGAAATGTAAGAATAGTGACTGGATATTGTCATGAGGCAGCTAGCTTTGGGCTAACTGTTAATGCTACGGTGGCTTTTTTCTCACTTCGTAGACACCCATACCGATATCTTACCCTCTGTATTGTTTCCTGATTGATCTGTGCTTTTCCCCTGAGTTTCTTTGGCACGAAAACAATCGACATTCTTGCGTAGTTGCCAGTTTTACGGTTTGTTTACATCCGACTGCTGCTCTTGTTCTTCTTCGCGGTTTTTCTTTTTTATAGGCTGTTTAGACCGGCAGCCTAATCACCTTAGGTGTTCTACCGCCACCTGCTGGACATTTGATGGAAAATACAGCCGATCGTTATTATGATGGATCCTTAGTAGTGACTGAGATATTCAGTTATTCCAAATTTAGTTATTTACATAACTAAATCTAACTTAACGTGAATATAGATATTACTTACATCTATCCTTATCATCACAGCACTCTTTTAAAACAATTAATTCTGAACAGAAAGCAAAATAAAGAGAAACAAAAAATAAAAAACCCCAAGAATGCACCATGGTGAAATCAAGTCAGTCTTCAGAGACATGAAAAACAAGATGGATCAAACTTTAATCATTTATTTTTGTAGCACAGCTATTATCGTCATTAGCAGTAATACATTGATTGAAAGCTAATAGATTTAACAAAATTTGACTTGATAAGTAGGGGTGGTATATAGTAAGTTTAGACTTATTCCCACTCCATTGAAATTAAGGGTTTATACTGTATAATGTACTTTTTATATATAAAATTTGAAATAAATCTAGTCACAGCTTTGTAAAAAAAATCTGCGCCACCCTTACACCAATACAGGACTGGTTGCAGCCCTTAATAGGATTTGGAAAGAACTACCCCCACTACAAGTCACACTATGTTTAGGCTTAGGTTAACAGGCTGCATATAAATCTCTATCACCATGCCGCTCATCTTTCATCAAGCTTAAGAAAATACGTATGTAGTATGAAATAGTATGGCATATAAAAGCAACAGGTGACAAACTGCACCTTATATTAAGATAATTGCTTATTGAAGAATTGCATTTCCTTTTAATGCAGCCTACTTCAATAATTAACAGTACATAGTTATCTGTGGTACTTTGTAGTAAAAAATATGCAAAGGAATAATTTTCCTCACACTGAGATGCAATGTTTTTTTCATGGAATCAGAAGAACTCCTTACATTGTTATGGATATCACACAATTATACAATTTACACCCAAATTTCAAAGAGTACTTACAGTAACTTTTCTTTTACACATACAGGAACATACTTGATTGCTTTGAGCATCGTAGGAAAAATGTGAAAATTCTGATGTGTAGATAAAACAAAATAGGCCAAACAGATTTTACAACTCTTTATTAGTTTTTCTTGTAAAAACTTCAATTTTACTGATATTCACAAAACATTTCCAGTGACTGGAAGGAGTAGCAAACATATGAAAAATGTCAGTTTCGAATACGTCAATATTTTAGTCTCAAATTCAACGTTGCTGGTTATTGTAAAAGCCAATATAAAGTGATGACTATCCTGCAGTGATCGTGTGTGTGAATATCTGGTCAAGACACATTTACTATTGCGCGCTTCTGACTTCTTAATTACGGATAGAGAAAAAGGACAACTTTCACCTGGTAGTGGTAGAAATACTTCGGTCAAAAAGGTAACATTTAAGTTAAAGGGAGAGCTGAGGAAGAAACCAACTAAATAACAAAAACCAGATACCACTCACAAGGCACTCCCTTCAGTACCAACAAATAGGAGCCAAAATTAAGACGACGCACCCACTTGAAACTACTGGCACCACATCCAGTTCGTGTCCCTTTGTCCACACGTTAGTAAAAAAATAAATTCACTCCTGAGAACAATTACACTGACAACAATGCAACACGAGGAGCTACAAACAAGCCATGGGGCTACAAGTGTCAGAAACACAACCCTTTGTATGAACATGCTTTGAGACATCATTTAATCCAGGCGCAGGATTTGCCTTTTTCAGTACAACTCTTGCAACACTACAAGTGCTTACTTCTGCAGTGGGAAATGCTGACCACAGACAAAACAGAAGAAGAAAAACAAAGCCAATGACAACAGCATGACCATCCAAAAGGATGCCAAAGAAAAAAAAAGTGTTTCAACAGCTGGCTCAGTATGTTTGGGACATATGAAGTAGATTTAAGCGGTACTCAAATGACAAACATGCACATATGAATGACGGTTAAATTATCGCAAACATTTTGGCAAAATACAGCAATTTTTGTCGAATGTAACTTGTTTAGGTTTCCTATGAACTTAGACATCTCACAGACTCAAATCATAGAAATCCTCATTAGCACAGCTATGTAAACACACCTAGCCCCAAATAAAACCTGCCGTCTACAAATACGCGTAAAGCTGATGCTGTTAACCACATCGACCAACTAAAGAACTGGCCCCTGTCGGCTGCCTGCGTAAGATTTCCCTCGTTACCGAGCCAGCAGAAGTGCAGCTACAAAACTAAAGCACAAACAACTAATTGAGGTGTTTGAGGGTTTAACATTGTTGATCCAGCAATTCAAAATGAAATCCATGTTTCATAAAACGACATCAGATTATTTGGCGAGCGACAACCTCAGCAGTGGGGATAAGATGAGCCAGATATACATTCAATCTTTGCAGTATTCAGGTCAGATTTCTGATTCTCTCAGCTGGCTTAGATCTCACGTCAATGAGAATTAATGGGAGTAAAATTAAAAACAGAACAGAACTGCCAACTTATTAAAAACATTGAACATACTGAAACTAAACAAAAGAGAAAAAAAAATGGTGCCACAGGCAATCCTGTTAATTTTGGTGTCGAGAATATGTCAAAACATAAGAGTCGAAAAAGAATAAAGCTTTCGATCACAAAGACTGTGACCCACTCACAGTATCGGAGGGCGTACGTACAGCTCTCTATATCCAACACAACTTTAGTAGGAAAATTATCTGGCTGACGCAAAGCTACAAAATTACTCCAAAGCTTCTTATTTATATGTAATTTTGTCCATTTTGTAACTAAGAAAATTTTGAGTGAAAGAAAGTCTCAAAGTGGAAAGAGGGAGTGGGGAGGTCGCCCCCTGAAGTCAAACAATCCACTGAGGTGCTGGTGACGGACACATATTCATTCTTTCTGTCAAATGCTGAGACAAAGAAAAAATAAAAAAGAAGAAAATCTACAACGGAAATAAATTCATGAAGAGTGGCTACAATTCTTTGTGGATCCACGACGGCAGCACTATGCAGCCACCTTGTTGTCCTTCTGGAAAAACACACAAAGAAAAACGTTTGAGTTTAGGATGGACAGCGTTCTTCGTCCATACATTAGGATTCTTTATCAGCTGATCAGATTTACCCTGTAATCAAAGTCAGAGAAATCTCTGTCTCCTCTTCCACCTCTGTATCCGCCCCTGAAACCAGGCGGGGCACCCCTGGGCGGCCCGAAGGAGCCTCTGCTGGAAGGCCGCCCTCGGCCTCCGCGGGGCCCCATGAATCCTCGGCCACGGAAACCACCTCGTCCCCGAGCGTGCCTGAGAGGGATGCCGAACGTCTCTGCGTTCATGCGTCTCTCTTCTGCCCAAGTTGGTCTGCGATCCCTGACATGAAAACACAGAAACAATCCGTACTGATCTGACTATCTGGCAAATAACTTTACCTCAAACAAGAAAGACACAATGTGGAGGCACCACTGCTTAATATGAAATTTATAAAAGTGGTGCAATCCATCAGGACAAACACAAATTAATGGCAAAACCCCCCAAAGCCTTATTTTGCTACAGATGTCTCAGAACATTTATGTATTTTTCACAATAAAAAAGATGTTTCCAAGTCATGGGGTCAATAAACTTAAAAAAAAAAAAAAATCTTACCTGGAATATCCACCTTCACCCGTTCTATTCACAGATTAAGAAAATACAAAAACAGAAGAGCAATCATTAAGAACAACTCACAATTTGAAATATTTTTCTCTTTTTGTCTGAGCAGATTCAGGCACAACTAGGAGTGTAACGGTACGCCAAAAATCACTGTTTGATAAGTACCTGAGTTTCCAGGAAACGGCTTGGTTCATGATACAAAAACTACTTAACTTTGGTGTAAACAGGAATGTGTTTAGGGACATTCAAAATGAAAAACACAAAATAAAAAGAAAACCGTTTGCAGTAAAAGATTCTTAAATAAACAGGGCATAAACCAGGGCTTCCTAAATTCAGCTTCTCACAGATGATACCAAATTCAGATTTTTAATATGGCATGTGTGCCAAAATTGTTGTTTATGCACTCTGTTAAAAAAAGATTTCTGCATTCATTTTTTATTATTTTTGACAGCTTCGATACAAATCCCAATACTGTTTTTAGAAATTTAGTCTACATATTTTTTTAAATAATCTGGCGACCCCTCTGGTGTCCTGACCCTCAGTTTGAGAACCACTGGTATAAACAGAAATAAATCTCTTTAATGGGGAAAAATGGTATCAGAATCTCTGCACATGCCTAAAGGGGACGAAGGGATTTATCAAAAGAAAAAAAAAAAAGAATTACTTAAACTTGTACAAACATGAAGTTCATTGTTTCCTTCTAAAAGTACAACTTTAATATCCTGGATGTTGTGAAAGATAAAGTAACATGATTAGATGCAAGGCTGTGACATTTCTGCTTAATACATCTGTTTGAATGAGTCATTTTCAGTGTGCTGCGGAGGGGGCGGGGCTACAGGGAGAACCGAAGTCTGACAGACTGCTTTCATCTTCTCCACTTACATCCTTTACTCACTTACATACTTACTTACTGGGAAAACAAAGTGCTCCCAAACAAGCGATTTTAAAGACAGAAGAGCGTCTTGCTGCTTTGCTTTCTCCTTAAAACTGCTGCTAGCCATGACGTCTGTTAGCTAGAGGCTACTGCACATTTACTCCTGTGTGGAAACTTTGATACACCTCTGTACCGAAAAATCTGAATACGGGTACGTGTACCGTTCCACCTCTAGGCACAACAAGGAACTGGTCCACTTGAGCAACACAGTTATGTCAGTCAGCAGTGCCTTGAGCAGCTCGTGATCTTACCTCGACCCATCACAGGACAGGTTATCAAAGAAAGACTTGGACTTGTCATAGTAACACGAGTTGATCACAGCCTCCTCCTCCTCAGCGGTCCCCTCGTTGGCTGGATGTTCCGAGTCAGCGGTTTCCTCTCCGTTAAGTGCCTTTTCAGGTTTGTCATCTGGTTACGTTGAAAGAAATTTTACATTTAGTAAAACAACCTGTCAAAAGATCCCTAAAGTGTGTGAATCAGCTGTTAGTGAGGTACCTTTCAGCTTAAGCTTGCTCTGGAGCTCCTTGTCGATCTCATCTTTGTGAAACTGGGCGTTGGCAGTCTCAAAGTCAAAGTCTTCATCGAACTTCATGGTGCCGTCTCTGCGCACATTCATTTTGCCTCTGCTGCGGCTTCCTCTTCCACGGCCACGCCGGTTAGGCTGAGCACCAGCTGGGAGACAAATCAAGGAATGTCCGGATGATGAGCAGCCAAATATTAAAATGTTCGATGGTATTTCAATGCTCATTATCATTAATTATTCCAAGGTTTACATTCAGTTTCCTGACAGTGCGCTAAACAAGTTTTTCCCACAAGCATTAAACATCTAGACAGTTAAAAGGAAATAAAAACAATTAATTAACATTTCCCTTTATGAAAGTTTTTACATTATTAATTGGAGAGACTAATTACTTACCAACTTGGCGCTTGTTGGGATCCCGGTTTTCAACAGCACCATGCTCGCTATCTGGCTGCGGCGCTTTCTGAACCTCAGGAGCTGAACAGGAAAAGACATCTGGCTTGTTATCAGAGCCTTTCTTGTTGTTTGTCAAATGGATTCAATTAATTATGTTCCCCTCAGTCTATACGCAATACTCCACAGTGACAAAGGGAAGACAAGCAATTACAGTTATTGCTATTTTATTAAAAATAAACACCGGCAAATGAGATGTATAGCACAGCGTTCTGATCCTAAGCTAAATAAATGTTTTCTATTATTCTAGGCAACAGTTTGACTACATTGGATGGAAAGCGTCAGCACACAGCCACTTCCAAATCTGCCCCGACACGATTCAGGCCCAGGTCTGAGCACTCTGGGAAGTTTTTACTGTAACCAGTTTTCTTGGAGGATGCAGGAAAAAGAAGGAAAAGGAAGTTATGCAATAGAAAAAAGTGGTGAAAACTTCCACATGTAAGTGCCAAGCCAAGCTTTTACAGTTTGTTAAAGTGGCTTCAGCTCTTTCGGAGGTGCACACTAAGAAAGATGGAGATAAGTTCTGACATAATGAAGCATCACTAAATCTGCTGTGTCTGCATCTAGAGATTATATATCACAGAACAATCACAACAAACCCAGTTGGACATAATTCCTGAAAAAAATTCTCATTTTTCTCTCAACTACTGTCAAGAGTACCCGTTTTGTTTGTCTTTCAAGTTTTGTTTCCGATTTGGGACAAGCTCAGTGCTTATTACAAACAAGTAGTACATGACTTGAACTAGGGCTGAGCGATTTGGTTTCAAATCAATATTAAGATATATTGAGCAGTTTATCTCGATTACGATAAATGGACGATAACAGCACTATGGTGCAAAGTTTCCATTAGCCACTGATGCAATCTCAGACTGATGTAGGGGTCCACTGTGTGATTCTGCTTCACAGCTTACTAGAGAAAAGGGTTTTGAGATGCAGACGTTGTGTAAATAAATAGATGGAGTTTTTTTTTACTTTCTTTCTTTTATTTTTTTTGTCGCAACAAATATTAGAAACCATGCTTCACATCCCCCCCATAGAAAACAGTAGTAGTCAGGCAGTCACGCAGGTAAGAAAGATGCATCAATATAAGGTTTTATAGTGGCACTACAGCCATCTAATTGGCCATCTAATGGAGTCATGATGTGGTATTATTGTGATCCTAAGATCAAATAGTTCAGCTATTAGTATTACATTTTTTGGAGGTTCCCAATATCTTAACTCTTCTGCAAATCATAATGATATTAAGACAAAATCAAGACAGAAAAGCTACATATTTTCATCAAGCCTACTGGGAATTGCTACCTTTTTTCTGCTCCAGGAGGTCTGGAGGTTTCTGGCTGCCAGTGGAGGTGCTGGTGGGTTTAGGAGCCGTCACAGCCATCCGACTCCTCGGTCCTACGGCTGGAAGTGGACCAGGGGCAGATGATGGTGGGGTCTGCACTGCCTGCTCCCCTGTGGAACTTTTTGTCAAAGACTCCAGAGGAGGACTAGAGCGTCCTGTAAAAAGACGAAAGACAAAGTGAAGGTGAGACACTGACTTTCTTTATAACATGGTCACAGTTGAAAGCCTTCAACCCAGGAATAAAAGAAAAAGGTTCATGATGTGATGAAAACAATACATCAATGGAACAAAACACCCATTAATACCATAATACCTTCAAACAAACACATCTAATACCCCTTTCACACTGGTCAAAAAACCTGTTTAAACCCGCGTTCAATCGGCTTTTGGTGCCGATGTGAAAGGCTCAGCGACCCGCGTTAAAATCGGCTTTAAACGGCTCGGCTCCGATCAGCATGCGGTGTGAACGCCAGACCCGGGTTGACCTGCTAATTTTGGGATGACTTTGGGCGGTACATGTCCACAACATGACATCTTGCCAGTTGCTTCTCATGCAAAGGTAACAGACGTCTCTGCTTCGAGCACGCATTCAGGGGCCTACATTCTGTGGGAAAATCGGCTGCCACCCGCTGAGTTGTTTGGATGGACTAAAGTGCAAAACAAGAAATCACATTAACTCCTGTCTGACTTGCTCTACATTGTTTACTTTATTTAAACAAAACTTTAACTTAAAAATAGGCCACACAAGTCAGAAAAATGGCAACAATTATTGTTTACTTGCCTAGATTTCTGTTGCTCTGGGTAACAT
>JAVQJG010078796.1:0-28056 GCA_036024015.1 Craterocephalus amniculus | reverse complement strand
AATAAAATATCCCTGAAAAACAACGCTTGTTCTCTTTGTGGATTCTACTTCCACTATTTCTTACTCCTTAGACCCAGACATGAAAGGGAGGCTTTTTATGGTAAATATTGCACTTTTCCTTACCTTGGCCATCAACAGAAAAGTGCAAATGTCCAAATGCTGCTCCGTTTTCACATCTTGTCGGAGAGGTTTTTCGGTTTTTTGTTTTTTTCTCCTCCCCAAGTTCTGCATTTGTCATTGCTCCTCTAGTAGCTACCGTAATGTTTCCTGCCGCGTTGGTCCCATGCTAGCTTTAGCTCCACGCAGAGAGCTGCTTTGTGATGCATTCAGGTAAATGGAGAGTGTCGGACATCAGAGCTTTTTGTCTATTTCGTGAAGACAGCGCGGTCAATTGTTTAAAAATTAACGGTTCTCAAGCAATTGAGACTCGGTTCTCATAGTTCATTTAAAAGAGCCGTTCAAAAGAATTGTGTCGTTCACGAACGTCACAGCTCTAATATGTATATATGTATGTGAAGGTGGGAGAGCACACTTCTGCTTCTTCTACTGTCAGTCTGTCTACACTGTGTGCAAACATGGACATGAAGGAGATAATTAATCTCTTAAACCGTGAGATAACCTCAAGGCTTGTTTGCAGACCTGCAGAAATAACATTGCGCTTCTCACACTCTCTCTTCCACATATTATTTAGAGCCTTCACATTGCCGCTGGTCTTTAAATTCAACAAAATGCATAAGAAAATAACAGATGGAAAATATGAACGTAAACATAGTGAGCTTCTTCAAATGTAAATGATCATGTGGTGGGCTTTCATTTCATTTCTGTATGTAAAAATGGAAATGTGCCTTCACTGATTCAGCACCTGAGCATCTGAACTATCGGCCAATTTTATTTAAGTCTCAACTTCCTTAAAAACTGACTGAATATTATTTGTCAGTACTAGAAAAGATGAGCGAAGACTTGGATGTATTGTAATAGAAAGCTTAAGATTGATCATTTTGGTAAAGCTTTTGATTGAATGTCTTTATAACATTCATATTTTGTCAACATTTGTGTCTCTAAGTCTCTCAACTTAAATCTGGTTTTATTACTATTTGTGGTTCTTTTTAGCTTTTTTTTTAATACATAGTATTTTGTATTATATTCTTTTATGTTTTTTATTATTGTTTTTACAGCCTAATATCATTTATTCAAATTCCACATGTTTTAGTTTCCCCAATGCTGTTAATAATGAACAGTGCTTGCAGAGAATATTATGCTATGTATATGTCTTTATGTGTGTGCGTATATGTATGTGTGCCTACATGTTGCGTGCGTGTGTGGACGTTTTTGGTCTGGGGGGCTTAATATATCAAGCTTTTTGTTCATTATGTTTCTAATGTAAAGCATTTTGTGTTTTAATTAGTTTTGTATGGAAAAGTGCTTAATAAAGTTGGACTGATGTAAACAAAAATCTTTTTGACTGTTTCAGGCTGTAAAGCATACTGAGTTACAAGATATTACTAGTTATTTCCCTGGAAGACAGAATTGTAAAACAAAACAAATAACAATCCAATCAGATTTTTATATTGCTCATGACTATTTTCCAGTCTGAGCTCTCCGAGAGGGGATATTTCTGCCGATTATCTCTTACTATGTATTATGTGTATCCTATGACTTAATCTCCCCAAGCCCCCAATTCATTAGTCCTATCCACACATATTTTATAAGCTCTTTCACAATTAACTTCACATATCCCACTGTGATTCCCATTCCACTATTCCCACTGGCATCAAGAACCATTTTCAAAACCACTATTAGACTTAATGGGAAAAATCTGCTGTTGTAAGAGAAGGTAGTGAGGTTTTTTCAGGGGGGAAGCTGGGTTTTAGAATTATGTAAACTTGAGCGTAATGAAAGGTTATGCACAGTAATTATAGCTATAGCCTGACATTTAAATTGCACAACAGTGACAACAAAACTCAATGCATAAAGCACATGGACATGGAGAAGACAACTTGCTCAAAGTGAGCATCACAGTGAGGAAGAACAGGGATTTAAGTGAATTTGAAAGTGGCATGTTGTTGGACTGAGTATTTCAGAAATCTGCTTCACACACAACCAGAGTTTACAGAGACATAAAGAGAAAATATCCAGTGAGCAACATTTGTGTGGACACCAAAAATACCTTGTTGATGTGAGAGCCACTGGTTACAGCCATGCAGAATAATATCGCTGAACACTAGACAGCCTTGAAGCAGATGGGCTACAGCAGCAGAAGACCACATCAGGCACCTCTCCTGTCAGCTGACTACAGGAAAGTAGGGCTACAATTCACACAGATTCACCAACACTGGACATTAGCAGATGGAAAAACTTTGGTCTGTTGAGTCTCCATTTCAGCTCCACACTCAGATGCTAGGGCAGAAGTTGGCATAAACAGCATGACAGCAGGGATCCATCCTGCCTTGTATCAACGGTTTGAACTGCTTCTGATGGTGTAATGAGGGATGTTTCTGGAAAAACAAGGCAGCTTACAATAGATTGGGTGATGAAGAATGTATAATTTTATGTATCCAACATATCACTATGTCATCATCATATGTGATATAACATATCATGGAGTCATCGTGAGCTGCATGGTTTTCATGGTCCACCGTCAGCAGGCAGTCTCCTAGCAACGGTTAAATGCACCATCAGCACTCTAAGCTGCACTCCCTGTACCTGCTGTGTGAGGTCCAAGCATCAGTGTAGACTTGAGGTTCCAACACTTTCAAACATGTAGACTCCAGGCCAAATTCATCTTGATAAATATGGAACTGGACATATCCTGTAGTTTATTTTTTCTATTGACATATGATGGGTTGTATTTTGACCAGGTTACACAAAATCAAAGACACTTAACTTTGGCCCATTATGAGAATTTGATATTTATTTTCTACAGTAGAGAAATTATTTTTAACTTTTTTGATTAATTTATTCTTAAACTGCTGGAGTTTTAAACTGTTAGTACTTATCTTTATGAGCTCTTGCAATGCCATTTTGTGTCCAGGTGCACATCTTAAGTTGAAGAACTAACCCAGAAATGAGGAAGCCATGATGTATGAGTGTTTCCCCCCATTGTGTTTCAACAAAATTGCTCCAACCTGAATAACCTTTTAATTAGAGGTTTATTCGTCATGTTCAGTTTGATCAAATACTACTGGAACCAGCCCCATTTCTAGTGGTGTGTTGGAGTCTGAAATCAAACAGCACAGTCACGTCCATCTCCTCATTAAACTTCATGTTGTTATCAAATCTGTTGAAATCTGAGCAGACGTGCAGGTTTTGGTCTTTGATCTTTCCCCAGGTGTTCTCCATGGTCTTTTCACTGGAAATACCTTCAATATTTATACAATAGCCGAGCAGAAGCTGTTCAGAAAATACTGGATTTTCTGGAATCTGATTAGGTGTTCATTAAGTTTTTTTTTATGTACTATTAAAAAACAATCGGTTATGAAGTAGTTTGTTCATTTGATGCTGGCAAAAAGGAATAAAGATGTAAGACTGCTTTAACCATATTTTTCCACAGATATTTGTGGTGATATATATTCCTGTGTGATTTTTCAGTCCTGAACATTTCCAAATATTTCAAGTGGTTACAAAGAAAAGTGCAAGAACCTTTCAAATAAATTCTTTACAGGTCATCAGACGGAGCACTTAGGTGCTTGTAACCTTTTAAGACCAAGGCTGTTTGAAATGTTCATGGGAGAAAGCAGGTCCAAATCCAGTTACAGTTGTCAATAACTATCAGCTATAGGTCCAAAACTCTTAAGCCAAAAATACACAACCTTGGGCTCTAAGGATAATGTTTGACATACTAAACATCATGACGTCAATTCCGTACCAAATCATTTAAGTTCGTAATTATTTTCACTGACTAAAATGCCTGAAATAAAGATAAAGTACAGAACAGAACAGGCGACCGGAGATGCTTTTCCAGTTTCCAGCTCCAGTTTCAAAGCAGGATACATTAAAAAGTTTCAATTTTTATTGAATACTTTGTAATTCAAACTGAAATTTTAACAAATCAGGCCCATCTTTGTCCCACAGTTTTTCATGTTCTTGATATGTTTTGGCAGTTAGCAAAAACGAACTGGTTCATTAGTGTCACCAAGTGGTCTGGAGTGCAAACCAGAATGTAAAACATCAGTTCCTCTGTTACATTCTCCTAATCCCTTTCATGTTGTTCCACCATCCAGTTTAATATCTATTTTTTTCATTCAGTTGTCCACTTAGATCTCTTTAAATTAAAAAATATATATATACACGTATACATGCTCACATAGGTCTTCAGCTTATTCATTTGTAAAATGCCTAAGCTGTGCAATGCCAGGTTGATAAGTTTTGCAAGCATACAGTACAACTAGCTCCAACAGCCCTAAAGCTCACCAAACAGCGGCAAAAGCTACTATTTCTTTGGTACCTACTGTCTTGCACACGGGCAACAACAATAAGCAAATCATTTGAGTCATTTGGAGGAGTTTGAAACACAGTTGCAAACTTCTTTGTCTCCGGTAGTTCTTCTTTTTAATATATAAAAAATATTAAAAAATCAGGTTCATTCTAATATTCACAACAAAAAGAGCATATTTGTGTTATTACTAGATGCAGCTTTCCCTTATAGTTCATAAAAAAAAGAATAGTTTGTAGAAAGATCATACATTATCTTCATCTCATTTGAAAAATGGTAAGTTGTTTCTCTCTCATCAGTCTATAAATGTCCCTGAGGGCACTGGAGGAGTTTGATGGAAACTCAACAGGCAAAGAGACCAGTAATTGTTTATTGATCTGTATCAATAAGCTCAACTGTGAAGAACAACTTATTCAAATAAAACTAAACAAGAAGAGCTGAATCTGGTGTATTGATGGCAAAATCAGCACTGACACCACACATATTCATGCAGTATGTGCAAACATGAAATCTTATTAGCTGTCTAGAATATGAATAAATAAAAGCAAAGACAGAGAAATCTTGGCCAAGAGAATAGCGGAGCATCTAATGAAGGATACACAATAAATATTAAAATAGCTTATCATTTTTCGGGGGGAGATTTAAGTCTGATGGAAACTCACTATAACATATCCAAGGTGCTGGAAGAGTCCTGAACTGAGCAGTGAGCTCCCACTAGCTCAAAATACCACTGATCTGTAGCTGACCTTTGGCTTTGAGTTACGTCTTTTTCTTCCAGACGAAAACACGATTTGAAAGTTTGCTCCCTGGATTTTCATTCTGATCAGTTTCAAGCCTGCATTTAAGTTTACTGAACCAGCCTTTTCACATCCCATATGGCATAAAATTCAGCTTATTTGTCTGGACACCAAGTCTCTAACACTTCTTATAGGGGAACGCTCTGTTATTCTGGAAAGTCAAGTTTTAAACAAATGGTTGGTTGAATTCTTCGGGTACTCTTAAATAAGAAGAAAAACATTTATTTGGAGATTTAATTACCTTTAAGCACAAAATTGGAAAACAGAACAGTTTGCTATCCAACAAAAATAGGAAAACATGTCTTCTGAAGCTGAAGTTTATTTGTGTGAGCTATCACCTGTACAATACAATTTAAAGTATTTTACGTTAAACATTAAAAGCATTAAAGATGGGGCAAAGAAAGTGTAAAAAAGTTGTAAAAAGCAACAACGAACACAAAAAAAAAAAACATGAAAGTGCAAGTGTCTAAGTTGGAATCTGTACCAAGGCATGTGTTTGACAGGAGGACAAAAGAATAAATATATAAATACCCCCAACCTGATTTCGAAACTAGCGCTCATTCTCATGTTATTTCATTGGAGTGGCTACCCTCACCTCGACATGCAGCTGAGAAAATGTTCCACGTTTGGTGGTTATTCTGGAAAAATGGAAAGGAAAGAGGATTTTATTCACCTCTGGGTCAATCATGTCACAGATATTTCCAAATAAAGTGTTTTTCCTCCTTTTAGGTTTCATATGTAGAGTCACATTTGGGAATTATTTTTGTAGCTTAAATGAAATCGTTGAAAAATAGAAATAAATAAATAAACAAACTGCCCATCCAGGTGAATTCTTTTACGTAACATCTCGGTGCTGAGTTGACGTGTTGGAAGGAAGGTAATGTTGTGACATATACGCCCGGAGTGTAAAACAAGCCTGAACCACCAATGAGTGTCAGTGGTTGGTGTTTAAGATGTGATCCTAAGAAGAAGAGGAAAATATGACATGAATCTTCATGTGCATGGCATCACATCCTAGTGTTAGTTAGTCAGCTTCTTTGAGGTAGAGGGCTAAATTAGGGAGTGAAATTACTATTTGAGTTAAAATGTAATTTCCAGAAATATTAGAAGTGCGTGTGTGTGTGTGTTTAACGATGTTGATTGCAATGTGGTAAATGACCTGTGAAAGTATCCACTTTGCAAACAATGAGGCACAGACCCTGAAGTCTGAACACCTACAACCAAAGGAATGCGCTCTGATTGGTTTGCAATCAGCAGCCTTTGTCTTTCTTTGTGTTGCTATGACAATCATAGAATTATACATGTGATTTCTGGAGTAATGAGGCAAGCTCACTTATTCATCCATTATCCATACCGTATATATCCTCCTGTGGAGCATAGGGTATGGGGTCTTAAGCTTCCTCACTGTCTCATGGACAAGTGTGTGGAGCGGTCATCTCCCATCAAAGGTTAACAGAGGGGGAAAAAATGCAGTAATTCATGCTCAAATCCATACCACTTGTTCATTCCACATATCCAGTTAATCTAACATACATGTTTTTAGGTGCAGCCAAGAAAATAACTCCTTGACACGAAGAGAATGCACCGAAGCTACTGCAAATGAAAAGGCTGCAGAGATTCTGACTGGGATGTTTAATGCTGTGAGACAGCAGTGCAAACAATTACACCACCTTATGATGTGTGTCTATGTGAAAACCAGCAAAAAATAGCACAATGACTGAGAGAGAGAGAATCCATTGACTCCATGCAATACACATCCAACTGTAGACTCCATTTAAAACTTCATTGCATTGAAGTGATCTCTGTGGGCTGTTATGAAGGTCATCATTTTAATACACATCATCAGTTCCTTAAAATCCCTCACATCTTCACAAAATAGTTATTTTTCTCACCTCTGACCTTTTTCCTTGTCCTTGCTGCTGATACACAGCCAACAAACTGTAGGGATTAGAGTTAAAGCACGATGCTGATAAAACCATGCTGCATTGTTGAAATGGCATTGAGTAGATTAAAAATATAGGGTCGGATTTACACTTTTGTATCAACTGACCTCATTTTAGCATCTTAATCAACATAAAAGTGCTGTCATGATCAACATAAAAGCATTTTTGCTATAGGATTCTTGGAAGTGGTCTTGTGACAAATACATTTCTAGGAACTACAATTAAAAAGCATAACATTTTGGTAGAGGAGCCCTGGAATGTGTGATTTATGCAGGTTTTCAGGAGAGAATTTATTACTGAATGCATCCTTTTATTGGGGGGATGGGGGGGGTGGCATGTCTCAGCATGTTTGGAAGATTATTTTAAAGCACCAGCGTCATTATTCCTGAACTACACCTGCAGATGCTTCTTCTACCCTTCCACACTCAGACAGTTGCAGTGCAGCAGTGCAGCAGTACAGCGTTTGTCTTTATGATCTGTAGAAATTTAACTCCTCCGTTTGGCAATGTTCTTGGGTATGGCACTAAACCCCATCTTGCCCAGAATATACTCATTTGTGCTTCTATAAGATGATATAAGATGGTGTGCGTTAAACACTGCAAATCAGTTAAACTTAGATAAGATAAAGCAGGGTATTTAAATGCTGAGAATCTATACCACAAAAAGAAATTGATCAAATTCATTCTTAATTGTTTGAACATCTAAACTCTTGCATTAATACCTGAAAATATAAAAAAAATCTATTTAAATGATGGTTTTTCAGCCTACTTCAAATCTTTTCCCAGAGAACGTGACCACTGTCATGTTGACATGATACACATCATTAAAATAAGATTAGAATATACAGTACAATGATGATCCCATCATTAAAATATGACCAGCTTTAATCTTTATGGCAGTCAAGGTAGGTGGTGAAAGCTCCCCACGGTGCAACATGAGCTTTTATCCCTATAAAGTGTCACAAGTCTGAGGAGAGTCGGTATGTTGCAGGAAGGAAAGTGACATGCCTGAGTCCTATAAAATGATTTTATGCTAAAGCATCGGCAGACTCAGGGATACTTGTGGGGCTGAGATTATGCAGGTGTTATCAGCAATACAAATCCTCCCTCTGATACCCGCACAAAAGTTGATGTCCTTAAATCCTGAAATTGGCTGTCTTTTGGTTGTAAACGGGTGTGAGCATGCATGTGTGCATCAGCTGTTCTCCTCTTTAGGCAGCATCTGCTGCACAGTAATTGCTGTCTGGAGATGTATAATGTTTGCGAGTGATTCTGTATGTGGGAAAGAGAATGAAAGCGAAACAATGGAAATGGTTTTCTGTCTTATGTATTGTCTCAGATTTTAAGTGATTTAAAGTATCAACACATCGTTTGCAATCTTCTTTACTGGCTTTAATTGAAAACCTTCATGATGACATATTGTTAAATCAAGTGAGGGGAGTGGAAAAAGGCAAATTACTTTGTATGGAAGTAAAATTGCCACCCGTTGCTTTGAACATACTATGTACTGTACGAACCCAAAGCTGTGATTCAAAGAGGATTTTAGGCATTGTTCAGTCTTTTTATAACAGCAGTAAGTTACACATACTTGCAATCCAAAATTTGAAGGTTCAATTGTCTTTACATTAGCCAGGCTTAATCACAGCATGGTGGTGCTCCTGGGGAAATGTGGTTAAGAAATGCAGCTGTTGCTCATTTGAATGGTTAAGGCTGCCCGTGTCTCTCATGCAAACACTAGCAAATCCTCTTAAAATATAGAACACTCATAATGCACAATGGTGTTTTGGGTACCATCTCATTAAAGCATTAAAGCTACCCCAAACATTTCTGGTAAATTTGTAGCAAAATAGAAATAATGACATTAATTAAGTCCAATTTATTTTCAAAACACTGGTTGGCTGTATGAAGTTTGATACAACCAGCAGCTGGTTTGCTTCGCAGGAACAAGATATTCATCGGAGATGTACTGGGGGAAACATGCTGTACATAGCATTGCATCCCATCCATTATCATTTCAACTTTAGCTCTTTTTTTCTTTGCAAAATTCCATTTTAATAAATTCCTAAACTCTTCGTGGTGACAAATATCCACTTCCAATATCTTTGATATACCAAAATTTTGCATTTGTTACTCATTCAGTGATTTCTTTAATCCTTCTAAACCTGATGGCTGGCTGGATAGAGTCATCCTGACTGGCTGCTTCACTGCATCATGGTAACACTGCTTCTGAGTCAAGAAGAATTGTTTCAGGAGGAAGAAGGATGCTAAAACATATAAACAATGGAAAACAATATTATATCATGAGAACAGATGTACACATGCTCACACATGTTGCATCCACATTTACTTCCATAGAGGAAGCCTGCCTGGCCCGCAGCTTGAAACATCACCCCCTAAGTCTTGCAGCTGCTGTGTATCTTATGTAAACCACAAGTGAGAGCAGGTTTATCAAAATGAAGAGAAGTGTATGTTTAAGACTGACTAAAAAAGAGCGAACTAGAGACCAAAGCAAAGCAGATAAGGAGCTACTTTAGCCCAGAGCAGCTCAAATGGCTGAAAATAATACTACATAACTTGGACAAAACTCTTTGTTTGGTTGTCAAATTAGAGCTTGGTCCAGTTAAGCTAAACAGTCAAGCTAAGAATTCAAATTTATCTGGATAATGTCCTAACGGTGCATCGATGGAAGTTCAGTCAGACAGGTATTAGACTCTATCACTCCAAGCACATGCAGGTTTTTAAATCAATTATATATTGATGCTGAATAATATTTTATCTTTTAACCAAAGCCTACAGGTGGGTGCTGGGAGGCAGGGGCTCGGAATGTGCAGAGATCATGGCAGCAGCAATAGAAGCAAACATGTAGCTTAAATAGACCACCCAAATTGGCGGGGTATAGCATGAACATTTGAGGCAGATCACATGAGATGCGGCACGGCAGCTCCAGCTGTCTGCCTGAGCTAGCTTGCAGGCGACGCTTCATTTATTGTGCATTTTGTGCAAATTGACCTCACCCTACAGTCTAGACATGCTGAGATTCTGATCCTGCTTTTTGCTTGTTCACCTGATGGCTGAAATTTTCCACCAGATAATGTCCCCTTGCTTCAAGGATGTTCTACATTAAGTGATGCTACATGGGGTTTAGGTATCAGCTGATAGTGCCAATCCGATTTTATTAGGGGGTCTACTAAACTTAGAAACTAATATTCAATTGCTTACCGGTACACTGTAAACATCAATTAACACATTAAAACAATAATTGCAACATAACGTTTTATATTATTGACTAGAAAAATTCAAATCATAAATTTTTGTGAACTGGACTGACAGAGAATGTTTACAACATCAGTAGTTGCTCATGGTCAAGGAAAATGAATTCTAAAACCTTGCCTGTTAATATAGTTCATTGGTCTTTGTTGTTTCTGTGGTTCATTGTAATTTTCCTTTAAACCCTTTCTGTCGCAGCCCAACCAGAGCTGTGTCAGAAAATTACACACAGTTTTTGCGATACCATAACTCTTTGGCCACTTATGCTATCAACATAATTCCAATGGACTGAAAGCTGAGAAATGCATCTTTATGTTGAAAGGCAGGACTGCATGTTGCAGTGGCGGCACCGTTGAACCTAACTTCAGCATATATTTGGAATGGCATTGTTTTGCGAATACGATTTTGCATTATTAACATGATGATAGTGCTAAATGTTAACAGAGCAGTGGCTCACGTGCAGCTGCTTCCACACCAAACAACAATACTCAGTCATCACACAAGATTGCATAACAGATACGGAGTCTGTCTGTGATGGTGTTTGGAAATAAAATTATGATTCCATTTCTTTGGTGTTAGATGGTGTTTAGACAGAAATAGTCTAATAGTCCAATCCCTTTCCTTTTGGCAGGACCAAGTATTTCAGACGCTATTATTTGTATTGACTCAACTTTATTTGCTTGCAATACTGCAATTAATCACAGAAAATCAGGTAAGTTATTGCAATTAGAAATATTAACCATGGTCTTGCACTAATATTAGTGCTGAATATTTGTGTTTCAAGTGAACAGCTAACCAGAAAACTGTGTTACCTGAGCCAAACCCATTAGCTACACAAAGATATGTCTATATTTTATATATCCAAAACATGAAATATCTCCTGTTATGTGCAGAGGAAAACTTTCTTCATCTTTTTCAACCTTATTCTTTATTCTCTCTGTACATTTTAATGCCTTTCGTTGTTTTTGTCCGAGTCACAACTGTGTAGGTGTCTCTGCATGTTTATGTTTGTGTGCCGTCACTCTCTGCTTGTTTTCCAAATGGAAATGCACACACACACATCTGGCTGCTTTAACTCAGGAGTTTGTGACCTGGTGCGTTTGTTTTTCCTGCCAAAGGGGGATTGCTGTCACCATTTGATCGAAACAGCTCATGGAAGAGGCAGAAAACACAGGAGCTGGAAGCTACTGGCTAAAGTGAGCATGTCCTGCACAGGAGTGTCTCAGCTTGCTGGCAGCTTCCCTCGGTGGTGGCTGACAAATTGACTGGTTTAGTGACTAAGATGTTAAATGATGTCAGAGTGACTTTATGTGACTGGTTAGGCTGTCTTCAGCTTACAAAAGTCATTTTATAGAGAAACTGAAACAAGGATTGCAACTGTTTTTAAGCCTTTGATGAGTTCTGTTAAAGTATGTAGGATCACTTTGTGTCATTTTGTGTGCGGAATTCAAATAACCCCTCACACATGCATACATTAGATAGAACATTATTTGGGCTACTGAACACACATTTAATTAAAAGTGAAGCCAAAGCACAGGATTGTTTGGTCATCTGTGTGTTTGGAGCTCATTGCCGAAAATTCTGACAGTAACGCCTCACTGCAGGTTGCAGATTCACCCGTGCATTGTGAGAGAGATGGATTTTATTTTAGACTGATAAACTGTCACCTTTCTTTTCAAGGGGAAGGTTTGTGTACATACTGGTGTAGGGTTGGCCATAACAGAAATGAAGGGTATTTCTGTTCTGAAAGAAGGAAAAATCATGATCCTTAAAGCTTTATTTATTTAGTCATGCCTGCTTTTCAGGAGGTATTTCTTAACTTTCTTTGTGTAAGAAACCACAGGGCATTTGAAGCAGGATTCCACTCTTAAAGCAGAACAAAGTAAATTTTGCTCTAATGCTCCCCCTACTGGTGCCCTGTAAAAGCTCACTGTCGTAACGTTCTCCGTTCATTCGTCAAGTCAAGCCAACTTTATTCATAAAGCAAATTTAAACATGGCAGCTGCCAGCACAAGGCGCTGAACAATTGTTAAAAACAGAAACAAAAGAAAAAACACAACAGAACAAAATATTATAACAATAAAAACAGTAAAACACTAGAACAATAAGAAATGATCAAAAATAAAACCAAGACAACAATCTCAATAAAAGACTTAAAGCAAAAAGTAGAAAGACAGGGGCTCATGAAGGGTGGAACTGCATGGCAAACTTAAGAAGGGATTTAGAAACTGCCAGAGACAAGGCCTGTCCGGTTGGGAAAGGTAGCTGGTTCCACAGCTTAGGGCATCTAGTAGCAGCAAATCAGCTGACCGAATGGGACGAGTGGGATTGTGGCAATGGAGAAGCTCCGAAAGATACAGGCGGGCTAGGGCCTATAAAGATTTAAAAACAAATAAAAATAAGATGTACCCTAAAAGTTACAGGCAACCGGTGAAGGGAGGCCAGGACAGGGGAAATATGCTCTCTCTTCCTGGTGTTTGTCAACAACCGTGCTGCAGCATTTTGGACCAACTGAAGGCGAGAAAGGTGTTTCTGGAATAAACCAAAGAAAAGTATGTTACAGTTTTCTAGTCTGCTAGTTACAGTATTAAAGCGTGGATCATTGTTTCCAGGTTACATCCGGTTAAAACGGTTTAGCCTTTGCCAGAATCCTCAGATGAAAAAAGCTAGTCTTAACAGTGGCATTAATCTGTTTGTCAAGGTTAAGCAAGGTTCACCAAGATCTGTGACAACAGGTCTTGAGTGTTTGGACAGGGTTTTCCACCATTAGTCTTTCTGACAAGCAATCAGTTGTAAAATTAAACTGTAGAGTCCTCCTTTAATGTTCCAGTCAACTTTATTTTTAATTCACAGAATCATGGGTACCTGCAATCAGGTTATGTAATCCTTTAACCAAATATACATAAAACATAAAGGGCAAAATTCACAGAAATTCAAATAACTGTAGACTGAACAAAGTTACAATGAATATAATTTTTTCTAAATTCTAATTTAGTGAACAAGTCTGATTGGGAGTTACAGAAATATGTCATTGTTCAACAAAATATTAGCCTATGCGTGATGTAATGTGTTTTCATTTCTCATATTTTTTGCTTGCTTGTTAAAAATTGTTTCTGTTGAACTAAAATTCATAAACAAAATTTTTATTTCTAACTTTTGCCAGCTTATTTCAGTGGCAGCTGTTATTTTTCCTTTTTTAAGAGAGGGTATGAAGAATTTCCCAGACGACCACATACTTATGTTCATGTTCACTTTTGTAACATTAAACAAAGTTAGCCTCGACAAACAGCAAGGTAAAAATGTGTTACATGACATGTGGTGTATACAGCCCTATTTTGCAATGTAGACCAGCTTTGACACATTCTGATAGCAGCATGTTTCATTTGGTGAGTAAGTAATTATTTTATGGAGTCAGTGAACAAAACCCAAAGATTCCCAAAGTACATACACCCTGGCTTAACACATAATTTGTTTGATAGATAGCACACATGAACCCGCAGCACACAGTGAGTGTTTCATAATGATATGGATGATGAATGAACACATCACTTCACCTTGTATAAGTGGCATATTAAGGCATGCATACTGTAAGCACAAACAGGCACATTTATCAGCCACCTAATTATCAAACACATTTATCATGTCTAATAAGAAAACAAAAAGCATAAAATCTTACTGCAGCAGCCCTTAGGGTTTTATTAGTGACAGTTGGGAAGATGAGGAAAGGTTGGTGACATGATCATGAATCAGTTTCACAAACAGTTAAGTCTGGTGGCTTTGAAAAGCAAGTTCATACACAGCATGTGTGTATCGTGCAGCATATTATTCTATCAGCTCATTTTACTCTCACATGGAAACAATTCACACTTTCAGGGGAATGACACATCCATGACAAGCACTGAAGGAAATTGTTAACTCACCCTGAGTGACATCCACAATATTATAACACTAATGTAGTACTAAGAATGTAAAACAAACTGAATAAATGAAAAAATACAGGGAAATTTTTTTGGACTTTATGATCATGTATACTCATGTAAAATTTAGCATTTCCTTAAATGACTGAGCCTGTAAATCGAACCGATGAGCTGGTATCTATCCTCTCTTGGGACATATTACTGTAGATCCTTTTTTGCTTTTTGATAAGCTAGTGATATTTGTTTAGGTTTTCCTGTCTGTTGCAGTAGAATTGTAGTCATACTGCTGCTCTTCAGTTTCCAGGAAGGTGAAATAGTTCCCTTTGCATTACAGAGGCACAAAGCACTTGACTGTCTGTAAATGAGGCAATTAGAATGAAAACATGTTGGCTTATTGCCTAAAGGCTAGAAAACCTACCAATCCCAAGAGCTTTAATGAAATCAAGTGGAGTTTGATTTGGTTCTCGAGGAAATTTAGCATCATATCTAAGAGGCTTCTTCAACTCCAATCAGTTCTTCTCGTTTGGGTTCAGCAGACTTGGCTGAACTAGAGAATGTCCACCACTTTGCTGCACACAAAACTCTTTTATTAGTTTATATTGATCTGTATAATCCTGCAGTTCTCCAATCTTAGCCCCGATGTTCAGGATCAGTGTTTGCACACTAAAGAATATTCTCCCAGCAGTTCTCAGCTCCTTAAATATTTTCCTTGCATAACCGATGTACTTCCTCAACTCACTGAGAATAATCTGTCTCTGCATACCCACATTCACATTACACGGATGCTTGGTTCTTCAGTGTAACTGCTTCAATGAAACCCCTTAACAGTCTGTTTCCCAAAATGTGTAAATTAGTGTACTTATAAGAAATACCTTTAGCACTGAAATGCTGATAAACCACTGAATCTTGACCCACTGTTTCTTCTTTGATGTGCTTTGCACTAATAAAAAGATAGTTTAGAGGTTTTGCTTTTCCCTGAGGAGGTTGTCTGGTTCTACCTGGATGACTGAGAAAGTACACCAGCATAAAAAACCTGCCAGCTTGGCTAAAATCTGATGACTGTTGGTCAGTGAAGTTGTAATGAGTGAAAGCTTCCCCTGTAAGAAAACATCTTTTTCATAATCTGTTTGTTCTCTGTTTAATTGCAAAGGTTAATATGTACCTATGTCTGTGGTTAATTTTGACCGAACACAGTTTACGTACTGGTGCAAAAACAAATAAATCTCATCTTGCTTCATTGCATAACTTCACTTTCATTCCTCTCGCTCCCCCTCTTGTCTGCCCATCTGCTTTCCTTGTTGCATGTATCAGTGCTTTTAAGGCAGAGAAAGATGCTGCACTGTTTAGCAGACGGCAGAGATGGAGAGAAGTGGAGTGAAAAGTAGATGCAGGAGGAAGAGATGACTGGAGGGAGAGAAGTTAAATGTGACATTTATGTTTTTCATTAACAAAGTCAGTTCTCTTATCTTTTTCTGTTTGATGTGCTTTTGATTAATCTTCTTCTCTGTTGTCAGTCATTTAATGCCTCTAACAACAATGGCCAGAGGTGTCTTTCTATCTCTTATCCGCAGTATGTTTGGTTCTATCAGGTATGCCTCCCAGCTCAGATGTGACATTAAAAGCATTACTAACTGATTCAATAAATCATCAAATGTGGGCAAAAATATCAGTGCAAACTTTGAATTAAGTAGTTCTTACTCAGTAAATGATTTGGCAAATCGTACTGTTTTATAGCTTTTCCCCCCATCATGCCATATTTGTAATTTATTAGTAACTATTTTTGTAAAAGCCTGCCAGGAAAAGATTTATAAAAGTTCATTTGTATGAACTTTTAAAATATACATGATTTATTTATTTATTTTTAACTTGTTGACCATCATTATAGCAGCAGAATGATGGTCTGGTTGCTCTGTTATGTCGAGCAGATTTGCTTTGCTAAGGAGCACTTACTGTTGTCGTTATAATCTGAATTCGTTTTTTTTTATTTGTTTAATTTGAATAATTGTTTGTAACTGAATTTACATAATATTGTTGGACCTAACCGGAGGGGACAGAAAAAAGAAAAAAAGTAAAAAGAGGTGACAAAGATATATCAAATATAAAAAACTGTAATCTAATCACTCAAGATGATATGCTGGACTTAATATTTTCAAATGCCATGACAAACAACCAAAAAAACAGATGTTTCAGATGTTTACAAGATGGAATTAATATAGCTCTTCTTGGAAGAAATTTTACTTAATTTTTTTACATATTTGCCAGCTTGTGCAGCTGAATAAACTTACCATCTTGATTTATTAACATCTGAACTTGTTGAGAGTCTTGATAAGACCACTGCTTCACAAATTTGTCACATTGACCTTTAATAACAGCTGAAGGGATGACTGAGTATGATTGTGGTTCCAGTTTCAGGACTCAGTGTCGCAGTATGTCGTCCATTTATTTCTCCTCTTTGTTATGGTAATATGTCATGATCTGCAGCTTTTATGTTCTGTTGTGCTCGTTCTTTGTTTCTAGTCTTGTCATTCTTCTGGCTGATTTCCTGTTTTGTTTTTTGTGGTTTTCCTTTGTGTATTCTGTTTGCTTTACTTCCTCTTCCTTGCTTCCGGTCATCATTTGTCACACCTTCTTATTTTTGTTATCAGTCCCTTAGAACATGCTGCAGGTTTTACTTTGTCCTGTCCCAGTATTGTGTGTGTTGTGTCTGTGTTAAAGGAGCTATACCTGATATATATTTATATACCTGATTCTGATCAGCCAGTAAGAGCATTTCCAGTTCCAGAAGTTAACCCCGCTGGCTGAGAAAGAGCGTCAGGCCAAAGCCAAAAAATAGCCACTTTCTTTAACGAAAATGGCCTGAACTCTTACATATGCGCAATCAATGAGTCTTTCATTTTTATGGACTAATCCCTTTTACCACATAATATACTGTGTAGAAACCATTTTCCTTAGAAAGATTAAAATAATATCAGGTATATTCTTTAATGTTTACAGGTCTCTTTCTCCTGTGTTTTCTGTTTCATTAAATCATCTGAACTCACACCTGACTCTCCAAGTCCTACGGTTGGGTCCTACCTTCTCGTCTTCTGCTTCCACAATTCTGACAAATGCCTCATTTGACCCCTGACATTGTTTTTTATTGACCAAATTATTGAACTCCATCTCTGACATCCATTATCTGTCTGCTCCTGGAGCTTATCTCAGCTAACAGTGGGCAATGAAGGGGTTAACTGGTGTTCAGCTCAGACATTCAGGTTCAGACTGGTAGCAGTGAAGTCAGTGGGCTTAAATAGCTCATAATATTGAGGATTGATTACTGCTTGCAGCAGTGTCAGGCAGTGAAGCCATTATGACACAAAGAGCTGAAATCCAAGAGAGGAAAAGCATGTTAATGAGCTCAAATTCACCAAAGTTTTCACACATAGAAAAACTAATATTTTTTGTTAATATATGAATTGGATACGCATGATCTGGAAAAAACATGCTTTCTTCTCATCTGCAGTCCTCTTTGATCAAACATCTTATGGGTGGAAGTAAAAACAATTCAGGCTCAGGATGGACATGCAAGCATCCGAATAAAAAGACAAGGACATTCATGCTATTTCCCTTCATGATAGCATCATTATAACATATCAAGTGCAAACCCTGGTTCTTGCTTGTCTTACTTATTAGTTAAACCTCCAGCAACTGTTTTATTGAAATATTGTCTCTAATTACCATAAATGAATAAAAAGTGAATAAAGGACTTTAATGAATTATCTAGTCAAAATTATAAGAAGATAGTATTTCACTTTAAATCTCAGTTTTTAGTTTCAATAAGTGTATTTCACAACAACTTTCATTTGTTTTAAGTTTTTTTGTATATCACTGACAGCAACATGCATCCATGCTAAAATAGACTCTATTAAAGCACAATGTGAGTCTCTTTCATGTTGTATTTCCAAACAGTCATGATTCATGGTTTTATCAGCAGCAGAAAGGTATTTTTGTCAAAGCTGTGCATTGAGCATTATTACCCTCAGATCAAAATTTTGAAGCCGAATTAAGTACTTGAGTATAATGATTTGATTAGCTGAGTGAGTCAAATTGCAATATGTGGCATGATTCATTATGAAATTATGTAAGACATCATACATTTTATATGTTACTGAAATCTGAAGATAAATATTGTTACAAAATCAGTTTCACTGATTTTATTGAAATTCACTGAGTGACTATATATCAATAACCAATAACTGTGTAATGATGGGAAAATGGTGTAGCATGCATAAAAAGAGTATTTTAACTGCTGAGTAACACCGAGAGATCTTGTAATGATCTCTAATGTAATCTCTAATGTAATCTAAAGCAGAATATCTCTAATCAGTTTTGAAGTACAAGACACGTGTTTGTACTATAGTAAAACAAAGGAAATGTGAACTTTGAATCCACAGAGATATTTTATTAGATCATCTTGGTTCAGTCAGACCACATGTCTGGATCAGTTTAAATGGCAAGCAAACACTAAGAACTGTAAGGGCAGCCTTGGAGGTAACACTGCTGCAGCTGAGATTAAAGTCTGCTGGTGATTAGTAGAACTGTCAGCATGCCACGGATACTTTAAATCTTTTAAAATGTAAGAACTTGAAAATAAATACGTGAAATGGACTCCAAAATTAGGATGTTCAGAAAACTTATTCAGAAGTCTGCTTCTCTTAATCGTTCATTCAAACATTATAAATTGAATCCTAAGATGGCAGACTGTATGGACATTTGGAAACAAAGACTTGAATTCTCACTGACTTAAGAGGTGCTTGTGGTGACAACTATGGAAGGGAAATTGGTAAGAGTTTGATATATTTTACAGGGATTACTGGAGTCAATAAATTATGTTATAGTATAGGATCTTAAAATTCACTCTAGATTTTTTCTGTGGTTTACGAGAGATGACACAGCAACTCAGGTATCCCTATCTATTCATTATGTTGTCCTTTAAGGTGATATAAACCACAGGTACTTTTATTTGGGTCATTAAAAAAACAGAAAGTAGGCAGGCGGAGTCTGCAGAAACATTGTCCAACAAATTAGTGTTTCTGCTGAGGCTTCTTAAAGCAGGTAAGAAATGCCCTGCAAGCTGTATTTTCCTTTTTTTCTTCCTTTCTTTGGCACAGTTAAAGTAAATTAATACCAGCCACTCCGTTTGACTCCAACAGTTGGCTGAAAATTTGTTCTGGCTGCAGTATGTGCATCCACAGTATGTCACAATTTAGTGTGGCAACTTCAAGACTTTTTTAAATGTTTCCAGCGCCAGTTGATTAGTTCACTTGGATGGAGTTTCAGCTCAAATCTTCTTCCAGAACTGATTCAACCTGAGGGATATCAGTGGGTTTCCTTACATCAAAAGCTTTCTACAATATGTTTGGCTTTAGGTCTTTGATTTGCCCATACCAAGACATTTTTTCTGATTTTATGATCAGCCAGACCATATATTCTACGCCCTGTTTTTGAACTTTCCTTTCATAAACTGTTATACTAATCTTTCCCATTTGCTTTGAGAATATTCTGATCATTTGCAGACATGTGGGCCACTGTTTGACTTTGAAGACCTGGAAGAATGAGCAGATCAGCCATGATGCTGTGCAATTCCTGCACAAACATAACCTTTACACAGGATTCATCAGAGAAATCCTTATTGCAAAACCTTGTTTTAAACAATCCTGGTACCTTTTGGAAGACAGGGCTTCTTGGCTGAAAAGGGCAAACTTACATTTGGATTAAACAGTCAGCCATTTTATGAAAAGGCTGCATCTGGTATCCTGTTCATAAAAATTCTGAACACAATCGGTAAAAGAGCCCACCCCTCACCAGAAACATATACTGTATCACAACTGGCACTGATCATACAGGGACTGAACAGCCCTGATCAGGGGGCCCGATACTCTATTCCCCAAAACCACTCCCAACAGGACTCCCCAGAATAATAATTCTAATGACGAGAATAATAATAATGATGAAACTCAGCAGAATAAGCTCCTTAGAGTAGAAATACTACTGTATGTACTTATTGCTTTTTTTATTTTTCTCCCTTTTTTCTTCACCTCCAGTGACAACCCTCAAATGGCTTGGTTTTATATGTACGTCTCAGTAAATTGAAACAAGATACTTGTGAAAGAGTCAACATGCTAGGAGCTGTAAATTTGGAGAAACTCTCCTGGCAATCCTTTTCAATGCAAAGACCACCAAAGTTATGGAAACAAATGAGTAAATGACAAGGCCGATTGAACTCATTTAGACCTTTTTCTAGTAAAAACATCGGTCTTGTCAGGCCAGTAGTTCTTCCATCATGAGAAGCGAGTCCAGATGAAGCACAACATAATTTCTGGGGTTCTGCTTTAGCTGACGGCTTCAGTGTGATTTGAGGTTGGAGTGAGGCGATAACTAGCTACACTAAGGGAATGGGTCGGGCTGTAATCAATGAATGGAATTCACTCAGTGTGAATGAAGTGGATGCAGTAAATGAATGCAATAGAAAGGTGTGTGTGTGCAGCAGAGGCAGTAAATGAAAATAAGCCTGGCTGAGAGCAGAAGCTTACCTCACATTCATTTGGTGTGAATGTGTGCAGCAGCCATAGAAAATAAGATTGGCGCACCCTGAGAGGGAGCTGTTTAGTGATACCACCTGTGTTTTTATGTGTGTGTTTGTATGCACGTGAATTTGTGTGTGTTTTGACTCTGGCCCATGCCAAGTGGTAAGATGTCCCTTCAGACATTCAGAGAAAAGCTGCTTACGTTCAGGCTGTCGCACACTTGCACCGACACATTGGGGGAGCCACAAAATACGAGTGATTTATCCATGTACTGTTTCAAACACACAGAGATTACTCTGTGGTTCTTTTCCTCACTCTCTTGTCTGTCAGCATGAACACGGACACACACCCGCACACCCAGAATCATTAAGCTGTGTCTTCCAGCCCTGATGGTGTATGCTGTGCTGAATACATATGTGTATTTGTTTGGAGAGGGATCAATGGACAGTTTAGCTCAAATGCAAAAAGGTTCGCTCTGTAGGGAGCGAGGCTGCAAGGGATAGATGAGAGATTGAAAAGGAGAAGGTGCAGGAGGGAAATTAAAGTACTAACTACAGTAAAGAGAAGGAAGAGATATGTGGGCTTTTTGTCATTTCAGTCTCAGTGTTCCCTAATTTCACTTTCTGTCACTTTGCTTGGTGTCCCACTGTGTTCACACTGTTTGTTGTCACTTGTTGATTAAAAACACTTCATCAACAACAGATCCATGCCCAAACACACCGCAGCTGGTTGTGTTGTGATTTGAAAGTATGAAATTTGCTTGGAGCCTATGATTTTCATCTAAAGTAGATTTATTTTTTTATTCATTCATTTTTATGAATTTGCAGAAATTTTTCCCTCTAAAGATCAGGACTGATGGAAGGAGGGTTAAAATGAGTACATATTAAATTAAAATGTGCAAAAATGAAGATGTGGTTTAGCTCTTTTCGTAACATTTAGGACTTTATTTGTTGAAGCAGTGAGTCACTTTTCTTATTATTCCCAATGTTTCATTTAAGCAAGTCCGTGAAAGTGATGGAAAAACCAAGTTATGTGTGCAATGTTGGATTTTTCTCACAAAGCACAACATGCTATTCTGACAGTTGATATTAGCAAACCAAGTGGTTGAGCAACACATGGAAACAGTTTTTAGACTAACTCCACACTGTCATGCCAGCTAGTAATCTGTGCAATCACAACAATCTTTGTACATCCCTCTGAAATTGTGGTTTTCTCTCAAGCAAACATGCTGCAATGTGCTAAACTAAAGCATTTCAGAAAATTGGTGCGTAATCAGAAGCTTCAGCTAATGCTCAAACACTTTTCTCTTGTTTATTTGGCTCAGACTCTAGAAATAAAGGCCTGTTGCTTTTAATTCTTGCTGGTAAAGACACGATTGAGGAAAGTACAAAAAGCACTTTTACTGTATGTCCTTGTCTACAGTTTTTTGAGTTTGATTTGTTTTGGGTTGATAATATTTTCTATGATATGTTTAGTCTCTTGGTATATATAGTATTGCTTAAGTTTTTGCCGGGTCTGTTCTGGGGGTTTTCAGGTTCACTGGCCCCTGTTTTAGCGACACCTGTTCAGAGTGCATTTAGGGATGTAGACATGATCAAAACTAATACCTGAGGTTCAGCCTGAGCATCAGGATGAGGAAAAACGGGGATCTACAGTAAGTGACTTTGAATGTGGATGGGTTGTTTGAACCAGATAGGCTTGCCTGAGTATTTCTGAAACTGCTGATCTGTGGGATTTTCACTCACAACCATCTCCAGAGTTTACAGAAAATAGTCAGAACAAGAGAAAATATCAAATGAGCAGGAGATGTCCAGAGCAAATTGCCTTCTTGTTGTCAGAGTTCAGAGAGAAAGGTAACAGTAACTCATAACTCTGGGTTAAACCAGGATTTACAGAAAGCCATCTCAGAATGCTAAACTTGTTGAGCCTTAAAGCAGATGAGCTTCAGCAGCAAGAGCCCACATCACGCAGGTTTTCCTGTCCTGTCAGGTGTTCCTGTACAATTTACACTTACTCACCAGAACTGGAAATCAGAAGATGGAAAAACGTTACCTGGTGTGATGAGTCTCCATTTAAGCTCCACATTCAGCACAGCTCAGAATCTGCTGGGATCATCATGGACCCATCCAACCTTGGATAGATGCTTCAGGCTGCTGCTGGTGGAATTCACGTTTTCATACTTTCATCTAAATATAACATGAATAATAGTGCTCCATTCAAGTGTGATCTAGCTTTAATACAGAGCAAAGCTCTGGAACGCGTACCCGAAAATGGAAACCTGCCATGAAAGAGGTTTATAATGCCACACCTTGACAAGCTTTAGTTATTTTTCTCTCAAGCGATTCTGCTGTAAAGCCATGGAGTGCACAGCGTATAGTGGTCTAAAGCTGCCTTCTGGCCCCAAAATAAAACTGATTGACACTGATAATCATGTCACGCAAGATGACACACCTTCAAAGAGATGAAGAATCCCTTTAATATTACACCTCAGCGAGCACTTTCTGTATGCACATTCACTTCATGCTTCTTGATTTCCAACTATATTTTACTGATATGTCCAAGTTAAGAAAGATATCATTCAGAGAAATACATTAACTGTAAATTTATCTTAACTTTGGTCAGTCTTCTGATTTTGCTTTTTATTTAATGCATCTTTTTATGCTTCTATTTCATTTTTCCATTATATTAAAGCTTTATCCACAGCAGATTCTTATCGTCTTTTATCTTTCACCTTTACCCATGACCTTCTCCCTCTTTTCTTTTCATCCTTTGACCTGAATCATCATCCCTCCTTCCCTCCAGGATCCTCCCCTTTATTTACTCCGCCTCATCTTCCCATTTTACCCCCACTGACCCCATTTTCTCCCCATCTTTGGTTCACCTTCTGAGCCCTTTTGGTCATTTCTCATCCATTTTTCAGGATTGACCCTCATATGCTCCCTCCCTTCCCATCACTGATCCTCTTTCTTTCTGTTCCCTTCATCTCTGCATCAACTGGCAAACCCCATCTTTCTTTTTGCTTTTTCTGCCTTCCTTGATTCTCTGCTCCATTACCTATGTCTATCCATTATCATCTCCATCTGTCTATGGGTATTTATCTGCCTTCGATAGGACCATTTGACACCCTTCCATCTTGTCCTAAAATTCAATCGTTTTTTTGTTCTCACTTTCCATTCTCCATCCATCTCTCCCACACCCTCATCTCTTATCTCTCCATCTCCCTCCATCAAACAGTTCTCATCTACCCTCACTTTTACCATTCGATACCTTTTCACCTTGTCTTCTGATTCAATCTTCCTTCATCTATCCTCTCTCCTACCTTTCCTTTCCTCCCGCTTGGCTCCCACTCTCACTTTATTTCCATCTTTCTCTTTTCTTTGGGTTTATCTGACTGCAACTGAAAATTAAACTTTCTTCTTATGTGATTTAATCATATGTATTGATTGGTTTCTTACCAAAGATATTATTGAGATTATTTATTTGAAAAAAAATCAGTAGCTGGACTTGAAAGAACTTTTTGGCTTCACATTTTTTCATTTCATTTGCATGAAGAACTGATTATCTTCAATTATCCTCGGCTTGTCTGTATTACTTTTGTCTTAACCAAAGTAGAATTTTAATCAAAGAGGAATTCTGAGCTGAGATGAACCATGTAACCTCCAAATATTAATATCCACCTAATCATAACCAACATTTTCCATTATCTTTATTATCTATTTGCTTTTTTGTTAGTTTTTAATTGTAAAGCAGCCCTATTGAGTGTAAGCATATTTAGTGATGTAACGCTCCAGCATCCATCCATCTGGTCTCTTCTCTGAGCTCCTTCCAACTAGTTAAAATCAGTCCAGTCTTGATACAGTTATTGTCTCATGTCTTAATCTGTCACTTTTTCTTTTTTTCTTTTCCTCACATCCTCTGATAATGTCCTCTTGTGTGTCTTTGCTGGATTAGCACAGCATCCATATGTAGGAACATGACAGTGTTGTAAAGTGAAGCACAGTTGCTCTTGGAGTATCAGACGTAGCAATGATGCTCCAGGAATGTGAGAAATGAATATCAGTGTGCCACCAAAACGATTCAATGTACTGTTTAATAAAGATCAGAAAATAAAAAAGTATTGCTTTAAAACACATTATGACTCATCAAGTAATGCTATTTCGCTCCATAACATTGGTAAAAAGTAGCAAGACAAAATGTTTTTATGGAAAATTAGTAAGATTTCTCCATTTTCCATGATATGAAACTATTCTGAAATTATTGTTGATTATTTTTTTCATAAAACCTTTGAACGACCTGGAGTATTAATCTGGTCTGCTGTGCAGAAAATCTGATTCCTCTTCTGACCTGAAAACCTTTTACTTTTTAAGTTCCCGTCTATTGAAATAATTACAGCTGGGGTGTTTAAAAACAATCATGTAGGATTTTAAATTAAACAGTCAATTTGCATTCACATTAAATCTGATGAAATTCAGAAGATTAACTTCATCTATTAAATGTGCAGGTTTAAATGTAAAGGCTTAGTGGATTTTTATACTGCTACAGTGCACCTGCATCATAATCAGCTTATAGTAATGTTTTATACAAGTTCACATCGTGAATAGACAAAACACATATTTCTATCATTAATTAATTTGAATCTTTCATCATTTCTGTATTTAGTCTATCATCATGTTTAGGAATGGAAGCATTATACTGTACAGTATTTGGCAAATAAAATAGGTTGTCAAGGTTATTTTTCATCTTCAAGTTATGATCTTAAATGCTGGAAACTCAAACCAAGATGCAACGATCTTTCTACAAACAGCCTATCTCTACAGGATTCCAGATAAAGAGCAATTTTTCCTCTACATTCAGTTTTCAAAAGCAATATAATTTTTATTTTCCTTGACTCTTTCACCGACCCACACTGCTTACTACTGCAGGGGTGTTTACATCTCAACTACACATGACTCCAGAGGGAATCCATTTCTTTATCTTTAGACCGTGTAATTGTCCTTCAGCTGACCTCGATTTGCACACACACACAGTCAAGCATGCACAGATACATTTTCATCACAGGTATCATCTTTCGGCCAGATCAGGCAAATATCTGTAAATCCTTCTCATGGACTTTCATGCACACACTGTATGTTCTAATACACGCACAGAAATCTGAAAACACAAGGGCATCCAGACGTGCATTCCTATATCAGTTCAAGGTAAGCAAGATGTAGAGATATCAAACATTTCATATTACAAAAAACTGAATATTCCTAATAAATTTATCCTCACAAAAGTGTGACAACAGGCACAGAAAGATATCAAATTCTGAAAACAATACTTTTTAAATATAAAAATCTTATATTTTATATATATTTTAATAAAATTTTAATTTATACACTTTTGTTTAAATGTATACTTGTCTAAATTAGCTCAACTATTTGTTCCTGTTATTTATCGCAGTGGAATGACAGTTGTTACATGCTGCTAAAACTGACCTGGCAGCAATCTTTACACAGTACAGATTTCAAAGGAATGCTGCAAAACATGGGATAAAAGAGGGAACTGACATCTGCAGCAGCTGATTCTTTCTCCATACAAATACGACGCATTATGGTCTAATGTTCAGGGTCACAGATCACTTTGGGCAAACGAAAATAAAAATAATTTCATAGCCAGACCTCATTTAAAATACAACATGAAGCCAGACAATATTGTTCTGTGCATGTTCAGGAAAAGCATCACAGCTAGAATCAGTCAGGACTTGACTTGATGTCATGTCTTCAAACGTGAACCACAGTTAGGCAAAGGGTGCACAGGTGTTACAGAGAACTTGAGCAGATGCTGCTTCAAACACAATTAGACATGAAGCGAGGTGACAAGCCAGCACAACATATCATCCTTTTTCACATGATTGCTGGTCAGAAAATGACAACAGACAGGAATGGAGTCTGCAAGTAAGAGCGCGAACTTTTGTGAGTCCTGCACGACTCAAGATATGCTAAATAATATGAATCATTTTGGTTCTACGTTTTCACCAAAAAAATTTAATTTTGAACAATTAATCAGCAAATAAATAGATGAATAAATTATTTTTATAATTATCACACTTCTCGTTCCATAACATAACTCATAACACATGAACCTCTGAAGCAAATATAATGTAATAAATTGGATTGAATAAAAAACTAGCAAAATAAACAAAAACTACAGAAATGGCTACTACAATGTGGATTTGTCTTGTCTTTTTTATTTTACCTCAGTACCATCGCCAAATCATAATGAAAGACACATATCACATTAATAAGTTTAATACGGAAGATCTTTAATGATTCAAAAAGACTAGAAGTGGTAATTCTGCAGATACATGAAGATCATAGAAAAGGATTTGCATTGGTAGAATCATAATTCTTTACTTTATTCTTTCCATAATTGTTGAAAAAAGTACTATTTCAGGTTCTTGTTTTGCTATTTGCTAAGAAAATAGATTATAAATTATAAATTTTTAAAAAGTAACCAAATGCTTCATAAAGCCAACAGAGATAATTGTCATTAGCAACTTGTCAAATAAGAACACGACCTCCAATAGTCATCAGATACCCTTACAGCACATCTTAAGTGACACAGTGTTACACTTATAGTTGACAAGTCCTTTGAGTGTCTTGCCTTTTTCCTAACACACAAACACTGACATCTGCCTTATCTGTGTTGTTATTCTCAGAGATCAGTCAAACATGTGTGGTGCTTGTTTGTGTTTGAGTGTTCCATCCATGTGTGTGAAGGACAGATGATTACAACAATGAGGAAAGGGATGACAGAGAGGAGGGAAATGATGAAACGAAAGTAATGGTAAGAGCAGGTGTATCCACAGATGGCCGTAGCAGAGATCAGGTGACACTGACACTCGTTTGCAGATTGTGCCCACTAATTCACACCAGGACAGGCTGCACAGGTTTGGAGTCATCAGGACATCACTGATGTGATCACATGTGTTCAACATGCTTGTTTGCTTGCTTATGGGTTCACATAAAGCTTCATATTGTCATCTTTGTTTGTCTGCACGTGTGTGTGTGTGTGTGTGTGTGTGTGTGTGTGTGTGTGTGTGTGTGTGTGTGTGTGTGTGTGTGTGTGTGTGTGTGTGTGTGTGTGTGTGTGT